>PVJX010003833.1:0-81657 GCA_004027295.1 Dolichotis patagonum
TGAGTGATGTCCCCTCTTGTTGACCAGAAGAGCCAGAGGAAGTGGCAGTTAGAGCAGCTAGTGCCCAGAGTCCCCAGATGGTGGACGCACAGAGTAAACCAGTAAGACATGGGCCAAAATCCAGCCCCAGCCCAGACCTCACGTCTTGATTAGGTTCCTGAGAGACTCTGGTCACAACTTTTTTGTTAAATGATAATACATAACCTTGCTGGACATGTATTTCTGTTTGAAGATACTTTAATATGTATAATAGTTTTCTTGTTTGCTTGTTTCTGTGGCTCAAACCCAATAGCAAAAACTGGGGTATTACTTTTTTCATTGTACAAGAGCTGAAACAGGAAGTTGAAGCATCACCTTTTTTGATCTTAGCCAAGAATGTGCTTTTTGGGTGACTCAAATTTTTCATTGCTCTGCACATGTCATGCACATTGCTCTGCAAAAGTGCTGCAAGTATTGATTTGGGGTTACAAATAAAATTTAGAGAGTCAGTGAATTTATAAATAACAATGACCAACTGTACTTACAAAAGAAGTGCTACAGAACTATAATCTCAATTCCAGGTGGATCACAGGCAGTTAATATCCTCTCGGAGTTGACTAATCACCCCAAGCAGAGGGAACTGACTGATTGCTGTTAGAGTTCTGCACTGAGCTTGATCATACTTGATCAGAACAGTAAGAACCAATCATTACAGGATGCATTCTTTGATCTGTGAGTGTGGCTCAGGCACCTTTAGACTAGCACAGGGCCAGGTACCCAGCAGATGCTCTATGTATACTTGTTCATTGCGTAAACATACTCTGATCGCCCTGATTTGTAACAAAACTCTCTTTCATCCTAAGTTTTATACATTGGGTACACATCAGGACCTCAATAGTGGGCTGGCTGGTGCTGACTGCTTCAGGCTGTAACAAAGTGCTCTTTGTGCATAGAAGGACCTTAGGGTCATGATATGCTGCAAGAGGAAGCTGGAGAGTCCTTTTTCTCAGCCAGAAAATGTGCTCAGAGAGAAAGCTGGCCAAGGATTTCTGATTGTTGCCCAGGCCCTTGACAGAAGTGATCTGTGCCATTGTTTACCCTCCTGAGACACTAAGACCCTGCCACAGCTGAACCTTGGAAACAGCTCCTGCTCCAGCTCTACTGTGGCTATGGGGCCGGATTTCCCAGGAGACAGACTTCCCCTGCATCAATCTTGTGGGCAGCCACACAGCTGCGGCACCATCTCCAGAAGCTGTTAAAGACCTCTGCCCTCTGACTTGCTGCAGGAAGAAAGCAATAAACAGTGGTCAGGGGAAGTTGTCAGCAACTGACCCAAAAGGCGCAGGGGCCGCTGACTGGAAATGACCAAGGCAGAAGTGAATGTCCTGACCTGTGCAGCTTTGACTCGGAGATTTTACTTGCAAATACACAAGTTTCCATTTTCAGTAGGTTCTCAGCTCAGCTTCTCAGTCCAACCTGAGTTCCCTTTCCCCTTGTGCCCAGCTGTAAGATATCTTACCCCTGTCCTCTTGGAAAGGGTTCCAATCCCTGGCTCTTGTGAGATGCACTATTTCAAGGAGGAGGAGAAAGACCTTTCATCTGTGAACTCTCTAATTACTGGGCTCCAGACTTACTGCTGATGCCCATCCTGATCCCTTCCCCTGGTGCATATCCTGTTTTGATGTTTTTTCCCGTTTCCACTTTTGACACCATGATTTCCTGCTTTTCTTCCCACTGGTTCACCGTCACCTGCAGTCTTTCTTCACTTGGTTTGTTTCATGCATGGTTGCTCCTTGGAATCTCTCCCTGACCTCTTCTCACTGCCACGTGCTCTCTCAGGGCCTTCTCTTTCACTTCCCTGGCTTCAGCCATCATCTGTACTTTCAAACTAGACTGACCACTCCCTTAAATTGCAAACTTGGATATCCAGATGCCTGCTCAATATCTCTACTAGGACATGTTCAAAACTAAACTCATGATCATTCCAAACTTGCTGTAATGACTCTTCCATCCACACTGCTGCTCAAGCCAAAATCAGTTCCTCCCTTTTCCTTACCTGCTATATTCATCAACTGGGTTCTTAGTAAGTCACTGTCTCTTGTATTTGTCTATTTCTCTCCATTGCCATTATCGATTTCCTAATTTTGACCTGAATTATTTTTCCCCTGGACTACTGTAATTTCCCCTTGAAAGGAGTCTGATCTTCAATCTATCCCAGCAATTCTATCCCAGAATTGCTTAATTGATACTTCTGACCTTTTCCCTTTCCTGGCTTTCCCTTCCCTTCCCTTCCCTGCGTCCCTCCCTCCTTCTTTCTCTCTCTCTCTCAATTCTTCCATTCCCACATCCCTCCCTCCCTTCCTTTTTTTCCTTTCTTTTTACTTTTAAAGACAGGGTCTTGTTCTGTAGTTCAGATTGGTCTTAAACTCACTATGTAACCCAGGCTAGCCTTGAATTCATGGTGATCCTCCTGCTTCAGCCTCCTGAGTGTCTCACATCTGGCCTGTCCTTTGTTTTTCTCTCTTCCCCTACCTCTCTTTTGATGTACATGCATGGTGTGGTACCAGAGTGTAAACCCTTTGCACTAAGCTACATCTTTAGCCCTTTTTAAAAATTTGTTGCTATTGTTTTATTTTGAGACAAGATCTTGTTGATTTGCTAAGTTGCCCAGAGCTCAAACTTGTAAAACTTAGCTTCCCAAAACTGCTGGGGTTACAAGAATACACCACCATACCCAGATACTGTTGACATTTTGAACTATATAATTTTTTTTTGGTACCAGGAATTAAACTCATGACCTTGCACTTGGCAGGCAAGCACTTATGCCACTGAGCTATATACCTGGCCCAAAATTTTTTATCATATGGACTGTTTTATACCTTATCGGATGGTAACCAGTATCCCTGGCCTCCCACTAGCTGTCTGTAGCATCCCACTAGTGTGACAATCAAAAATGTCTCTAGATATTGTTAAATGTCTCTTTAGGGGAACCAAAGTGCACCCACTGGGAACCACTGATCTACACTCACCATTTGAGAATATAAATCTGATCATTTATATATCTGATCTTCAAAAACTTCAAGGGCTGAGGATTTAGCTCACTGGTATATGCGCCTGCCTTGCAAGTGCAAGGTCGTAAGTACAATCCCCGGTATCAAAAACAAAACAAAAACAAAACAAAAATAAAACTTAAATATTCTTCATAAAAGAGAGGCTGGTTCCTCCCTGTGTGATCTACCCGCACATTTTCATCTTACACTCTGCCTTCTCACATCTTAAACTACAGAGATACTGACTGTCACTGAAAAGGCTCTCCCACTCTTCTGTACATGTGTCACCTACTTGGAACCTTTCCTCTGCCAGGCTCTCCCATAAACATCTGCTCATGCTTCATTTCTCAAGTTCAGGATCTCTTCCTCTAAGAAACATTCATACTGCCTATATCCTTGTTGTGGAAGGTTTCTCACTACAAAAAACTCTTCCTTTACAAATGAAATCTCTTCTAGACTACATGTGGAGGAGCATGACAGTTGACTCTCATTCATTAGTATAATTCTGCATCACAAACAGAGGCTAGCACATGATAGAGACTCAACAAATATCTGTTGAACAAATCAAACCTTAAGACTATGTAATAGTTAGGAACCCCCAGAGGCCATGTTAACCTTCTCCATGGTTACTAATTTTAAAACTCCAGGAAACTACCTGGACAGTTGCCCCCTTGCTTCAGGAACTAGTGAAGAGGGAAGAAGTTTGGAAGCAATACATCATTGATCCCAGCCAAGAGAGAGAGAGAGTAAACATATGGGAGAGTGGGTGGTGGGAACCGGACAGAAGCAGGCAGGCATATAATATCCAGTCTGGCCGTAAGACAAGGGGTCAGCCAAGCCCAGGCATAAGCCTGCAAGGCTGGGTCAATAGGCAGCCCTAAGGAGATACTCAGGGGTCTGATGGACTTCAAGCACCAGTCTTCTGAGAGGCTTCTCTAATTCAGTCTTCTCTCTAATAGCTGTACTCCATGTCTTTCAGATCTGATCAGGAGCCAGTCTGCACTTCCCTCAGTCTGTCCAGGATGCTTGCATCTTCCCCTGAGAAGCCTAGCTCTGCACATCAAAATCTCACTGGATAGTTCTGTCTCGCAATCATATGTGAGCCCCAGGGTCCCATCAAATCTCAGCTCCAAAGGCAGGTTCAGAGATTTTTTTCTAGTGTAGCCCAGCACTGAATTCAGCATGGATGGCTCTATAAATGCTGGCATCTCCCTTGGGGAACAGGAGCCACGGGTGTACAGAATCTCTATCTCTGCCTACAGAACAGCTTTGAGACTTAACAGAATTTCATTCCCATTTTCCCTCTAATGTAATCTTAATCTCCTCAACTTCCAAGATTATGGGCCTCAGTTCTTGTACCCTACTTTCCTCATCTTATTACCTGTCACCTTCTACACAGACTCTGGAGCTCACAGGGTAGCATCAAACCCTCTGGTGTAAGTCATCATCAACAGATGGAACTTTGAGGCTTGGTTTCTGCTCTGAGGTCTTGTAGGACTCTCAGACCCACTCCTGCCCACAGCAGTGTGTGCAGGACCTACCCACCTGCAGGAAACAGGTTCCAGGCTGAGTACCCTCAGGCAGTGAGGCATTGTAGAAGGTCCTTTGGAACTGGGGCTCATTATCATTCACATCCTGTAGAGCCACGCTAACTGTGGCAGAGGAGGCGAGAGGTGGCAGGCCCCCATCTGTGGCAACCACAATCACCTGTGGCTGAGGTTCCAACTCATAGTCCAGTGAGGCGGCAGTGGTGATGATGCCTGAGGTGGGGTCTATGGAAAACCAGCGTGTGTGAGTGCCAGGGGCCAGGCTATAGGTGACCTGACCATTGGTGCCTTGGTCAGGATCCCGGGCAGTCACCCGCACCACAAAGCTGCCAGGCAGTGCAACCTCAGGCAGTGGTTCAGGCCGGTAGAGCTGGCGGTCAAAGGTAGGTGCATTGTCATTGACATCAGTGATGTGCAGCACAAAGGCAGCTTCAGCCCGCAGTGGGGGTGAGCCTGAGTCCGTAGCTGTAACCCGCAAGTTATAGGCATCCCTTTCCTCTCGGTCAAGCTGCCGAGCCACACACACCAGGTAAATGACGCTGTCTTGGGTGCTTAGAGCAAAATGGCCCTCTCCACCCTCCAGAGACACATTCACATGAGCAAAATCACCATCATCTGGATCTGAAACAGAGATGCGAGCAACAAGCTGTCCAGGTGGGGCAGCCTCAGACACTCGGGGGGTGCCATCTGCACTCAGGAAGATGACAGTCATGGAGGGCTGATTGTCATTGGCATCTCGCACGTGTACAGTCACAAAAGCGGAGCCCAGCTCTGGGTGAGCCCCACCATCCCGTGCCTGTACTACCAGTTCATGAACCCGTCGTTGTTCAAAATCCAGGGGCCGTTCCAGCCGCAGCAGCCCTGTGTGTGCGTCAATGGAGAAAGGCCCATCCCCCTCACTCTGCCTTCGATTGATCTCATAAGTTACAGCCCCATTGGCACCAGCATCAGCATCAGCAGCAAACACCTGCAAGACTGGACTGCCAGGGGCCAGGCTCTCAGATACCACAGCATGGTAGCGACTCTGGTTGAAAGCTGGGGCATGGTCATTGATGTCCAGTAACGTCACATCTAACAGGGCCTGGGCCCTCCGGGGAGGCAAACCACCATCGTAGGCCTCTAGCTGCAACATGTAGTGTGAACGGTTCTCCCGATCCAGCTCCCCAGCAATTACCAGCTCAGGTACTGGAGCCCCATCTGGACCAGAGCGTGTCTCCAATCGGAAGGTCTCTCCAGCTCCATCACCAGACAGTGCATAGCCCTGGGTTCCTAGGTGGTCAGCATCTGCATCATGAGCAGGGTCCAGTGGGTAGCGGGTGCCTAGAGCTGTATGTTCAGGTATCTGCAGGGCAGCCCTCGCTTGGGGGAAGGCTGGAGCGTGGTCATTGATGTCAGCCACTCGCACTGTAACTTCCACAGTGGCACCATCAGGGGTGACTGCAGTGAAGCGGTAGCGGTCCCGCCGCTCACGGTCCAAGATGCGCGCTGTACGGACGACCCCACTGTGTTCATCAATAGCCAGGTCTGTGCCCACGCCGCTGCCTTCCTGGGCTGAGATGAAGTACATGGGCGGAGTTGCTGTGCCTTCTGGAAGCCCTGCACTGATGTCTCCGATGAGTGTGCCTGCTGGTTGCTCCTCATCAATCTGCAGGTCTAGGCTGCCAGCCTGACCCCAGGTGCCTGGCACCCCAACCCCTAGTAGCAGAAGTGGCGGCAGCAGTGGTAGCAAGAGAAAGGGCCTAGGACTCTTCATGCCAGGGCAAGAGGGCGCAGTGCCCAGTTCCTTCTGCATGACAGGGGCAGTCCAGCTGGGGCTGGGTCTCCAGCTCCAGGCCAGACTGTGGGCCCTGTTGGATATCAGGCTTTGGATTGGGTTCAATTTGGACCCTCACTACAATTCACGCTCCGTGACCTAGGAGAAATGCATAAGGAAAAAAGTCATTACTGGGGAGGAATCATCTGGAGAGACTGGGACATAGACCATACCAAAAAGACACACTGAGCTCCCACCAGCACCCTCAGGCTGTTGTATCTCCAGCCCCAGGAACCTCTGTTTCTAATTACTCATGAGCCTTTCCAGCCTTTCCCTGGGCAAGTCACCATCCTAACCTGAACACTCTCTCAGCAGATTGTTCTGCTTCCTATATTTCAGGCCCAAATGTCCAAAAATTCCTTTCTTTCTATCTTTAAACTTAAAAATAGGGCCAATCATTTTTTTTTTACCCAGAAATGATACCCCTTCCACCCTCAATAACCACATACTTGCCTGAGGATCCATCCATCCATTCCCCTAACTTTCTGTTCCATTCAGTAAGAAATTGAGCAACTACTATTCAGAAACACAGGGGATACAACAGTGATGAAAGGAAACAGTTTCTGGCTTCACGGAGCTCACAAGCCAGGAGTTGGACAAATAGTTATAAGTAGGAGAGGGATGTGAAGGAGAAGGAAGCAGGAGAACATATAAGGGGTTTAACACAGTCCAAGAGTCAGAGAGGGCTTTTCAGTGGAAGTGTATTAGTTATTTTGTTGTCACTGTGACAGAGTCTCCAGCACTCACACCTTAAAGGTGGAGAGGTTTATTTTGGCTTATGTTTTCCATCTATGGTCAGCTGGCTCCAAGGCAGAAATAGAAGGGTCTAGGCAGAAGAAAGCTGCTCCCATCATGGCAGCCAGGAAGCAGAGAGTAAAGGGAGAAGCCAGGGAGGGAGACACACACTTCCATCACCCACAGTGAACTGCCTCTTCTGAACAGGCCCCATCTCCTAACAGCACATTTAGCTACAGATAATCCACTGATGAGTGGAGGACCTCCATGATCCAGTCACCTCCCACACCCATAAGAATTCCAGCAGACAATTTAGATTTAAGCCATAATAGGAAGTAATGTTCAGGTCAAGAGCTAAGTAATTGTAGGTGTCCATGAAGCAGTGACAGGCTGAGAGGGAGAGAAGAATATTATAGAAGAATGAACAGAATTTGAAAGGACTGAGAGCATCTAGGGGTAGGGTGGAAGGCAATGCATGTGAGCAGAGTGCTAAGCACTGAGTTTGAAACAAGGAAGGACCTCATAAACATACTGAAGATTTTGACATTAGCTAAAGTGCAAATGGAACCCACCAAAAGTGTATCAAGATGTGCCATGTTATGACTTACATTCCCTGAGGATAGCTATTGCTCCATTTGGAAAACAAGGGCATGCAGATGGGATGAAGAGGAGGTTTTTGGGGGAGTCCAGGGGGTGACACTGCTTTGAAGCTGACTTCAATGAGATTTAGCAATTAGGCTAGCAAGAAGGGGATAGATCTGTGGGGGCTTAGGAGGCTGAATAGGAAGGGCTTCATGACTCCTTAAAGGTGGAAAGTAAAAAGATGGAAAAGAGAGAAGTCAAGGATGATGGGCAAATTACTGACCTGAAATCCAGCTGTACAGTGTCCTAAACTGAAGAAAGATAGGGATATATATATATATATATATATATATATATATAGAGAGAGAGAGAGAGAGAGAGAGAGAGAGAGAGAAACAACAACAGAGACAGAGACATAAGGGTGGTGCCTCTGTCTCTGAGGAGAACTGCTATAGCTCAAGAATGAGGAAGCCTAAAGTCCCACAGAAACCTTTGGTAACTAAGAGCAGAGTCAGTTGAGAGGTGGAAGCAGAGACTGAAGGGAGGCAGCTGAAGAAGGGAAGACCATTCAGGAGCTACCACCCTCTCTGCCTGTTTGAAAGGCTGCTTCATTTCCCCTCTCACACCTTCCTCCCTCAGCACAGTGAGGCTTCCTCTCATGATTTGCTCTCACTAGCTTTCAACATTTCCATGGTCTACATCCAGTGGGAACTTTAAAGTCTTTCTTCTGCTGGGTCATTCTGGAGCACTGTATCACTGATCACTGAAGCAACTCCTTTTGGCTTCACACCGTGACCTCCATCACCTCTTGCTTCCTCTACTCCTCATTTTCCCTCACAAGCTCTTCTCTTTTTTCCCATTCTCTCACAGTTAATTCTCTTGCATGCTCAGCCCTGGACCACATCTTTTGCCACTCTCTGCACTCTGTTTGGGTTATCCATGCCTATGCTTTTTATTCAAGTATATCTATCATTTTTAATGTAGTATGTATTTGCCAATGGCTTTCCAATCTCCCACTCCAGCTCTGGAAAGCTCTACAGAAATACTGTGCTTCACATTATATACCTAGTTTTCACTTCAAACTGATTTTCCTCCTCTATCCCCTTTCCTGTGAACATCTATCCATCCAGATGTTCAACCCAGAAAAGCTGACATCCTTTGGCTTTCTTGCTTTTCTTCAATCCCAAATTTTACTTTGTCTGTACATGTGTTTACATGTCTTTGTTCTACTCTGTCCTTTCCATACCACTGTTATCCAGACCAAGCACTGTAATCTCTTCTTTCCTTTCCTGTAATAGCTCCTTATTGGTACCCCTGCTTCCTGGATTGTACCATCTGGTCCATTTCCACTGACAAGAGAGATGTACAAAACTCTCATAAAGCCACTCCTGGAGAAGGGTCCCACTGGTTCTTCATTACTGACAGTAGAAACTAAAAAGAAATGTAGACACACAAAACACACAAACTTGTGCCTGTAGTTTCAAGAGGTTCATGGATGCAAGATATAGAGCTTCTGACTTATAATATAGAGCCTAATCTACTTAATAAGTCTTTGTACTCTGTGGTCTGCCAACTTCTGTTCTGTTTCCTACCTCTTCCCCAGCACATCTTGCATTCCATTAAATGTTACCATGCTCTTGCCCAATTCCTCTCTGTCTTGTATACAGTGTGCTGTTGTCCTGAAATATCCTTACCATATGGCCATCTCCTATTAGAATTTCAAAATCCAGTTTAAAATTCCCATTTTCTGTGTTTTCTTTGACATATTCCCCCATCCAAGGACTACTGTACTCTTTTTGCTCCTGTTCTATTGGTATACACTGGCAAGAAGTTGTACAGAAGCCCTGATATGTTCATGTGTCTGCCACTGCACTGGCTAGGAGGTTCCTGTGCAGGTCTCAGTCTTCAATTTCCCAGTACTTGGTGAAGGTACAGTATCAATAGGCAATCAGTACCAAGTGAATGGTAAGTGTCTCATGCTTCCATGTCACTTGGAGAAATGTCTATTTATGCTAGTTCAGGCAACACACATAAATATGTGTGTACCCTAAGGCACCATGATCAATCTTTTGGCTATAGAAATTTGTCCTTGAATCTTCATAGATTTTCTGTACTCCAAGGCTTCCTGTCCTTCAAAGGAGACAAGTTTTTGACCTCCACCCTTGCACTAACTGTCATCTCTTCCATCTATGTAAGGCAATAAAAAGAGCAGGGGCTTTAGAGTTTGTGTAGAGTTTGAGTCCAGTCTTAGCAGTATTTTCCTAATCTGTAAAATGGTTGGATCTAAGCCCAGAGACTGGGTCAAGGGTTAAGGCTTGGTCCTATTCATGTAATCAAGTCAGTGGAGAGAAAACAGTCATGGTTTGGAGGAAGCAAAGACAATGGGCAGCGAGATCAATGTACTTATCATACTCTGTATCTGTCTCTCTTCCCAGATAATTAGGTATTTTAGGGCCAACAGTGTATTTTCTTATCCACCTTTATGTATAGCACACTACATGATCAATAAATTTTCCAAAGAGAGGGATATATTAAGGGATGTGTGAAATAAAAGCTCAAGTGAATGATCAGACTTGAAGAGGAAGGATTCAGGGCCAGGCAGATGTCCTATGTGGAAGTAGCCCCCTTTCCCAAACTGTGTGGCCCTTTATTTCCTCCTCATTACCCAACTTGGGTAAATGTCTATTGCAAACTTCCCCAGTGCACTCTCACAGTGGACACACAAAAGCACACATCCACAGGGTCACAGATCCACACACAGCCTGACACATTCTCACACTGCTAGGTACACAAATGCACAGACAGATGCATTTTCACAGTCAGACTCACATGCAGACAGGCACACTCAACCTGCACACAGAGGCATACCAAAACACATCCAGAGCCAGTGCACACAGATACCCCTCCTTACATGCACTCTGCAGCCCATTTTCACACACACACGCAGATGGTATATTCATTCAGAGACCCCAACCCCCACAGACGTGCAGGCATGCACGCATGCACAGACACATAAACACAAACATTCTCTTATGGACCTCCCACAGAGAGGCACATTTACACCCTCCGACAACCCTCCATACAAATGCACAACCACACACATCCCACAGGCAAACCCACTGTCACATACGTGCAGACTGACAAGCCAGGCACGCGTACACACACTTGCAGACCCACCCACAGGCTGGCGTGCTCTCGCACATGCTGCCGGGGCATTCATGGTCAGCTCTGCGGCTGCAGCTGTGACCTCCAGGTCCCTGGGGCCTCTGTCTGGACTATGTCTCATCACTTCCTGCTCAACGGCTTCCAGTTCCAAACTGGAACTCCAGACTCTCTCCTGAGACTGTCTCATCCTCTCTCCAGCTTCTTCTCAGCACCGTCTCTCTCATCTGTCCAGTGTTTCTCATTGCTTTTTACCTACGACTTCCTCCTCCTCCCCGTTCTTGTCTCTTTCCTCTTTAGGGCTATCCTGTCCGATTCCAGAGTTGGTCTGCCTTATGCATTGTCTTTTCCCCCATGTCCTGTCTTCTCTTTTTGCCTCCTGTCCAGCTGTGTCACATCTCTTTCCCACCCAAATGGGTCTTGGTATATGTCCTTGTTCTGTCCCCAGTCCTGTTACTTGGTCCTCTGACTCCATCCTGCTCTGCCCCTCTATCCTCACATCTGGGCCTCTGGAACCGCAGCTGGTTCTCATTATGAGGGGGAGGGGCGAGCCCGTTCATTGGGGCCTGAAACGTGATGTCAATTCCCCGTAGCTAACAGAGCACCCCTCCTGTCCTGGGCCTGTGTGTCTGCAGGACTGGGAAGTAAGGGAAACCTGGGAAAGCAGTGGGCTGGTGGGGGAGAAGCAAGGGGGAATACATGGGAAGGGGGTGCTTCTAGGAGGAAGTACAGGAATGGCCCGAGGTACAGAAGGGGAAGTGGGCTGGGGGAGCTGGCATAGCCTGGGCCTCCTCCCTCAATTTCCTGTCCCAGGGCCAGAGAGGGGCAGGACCAGAAAGACAACAGGGGTGAGTAGTGGGGCTACGAAAGCCAGATGGGCTACAAGGAGAGAAAGAAGAGGGCAGTCTTGGTGAGTGAAAGAAGTGGGGATACAGTCAGGCAAAACAAAAGAGGAATACAAGTGAGCATTCTGGTGGGAGGAAGACTAGGGAGTGTGAGTATATACAGCAGAGGAAAGAGTGAGTAGAGACAGGAACAGTCTGACCTGCAGAGGTTGCTGGAGTGGGCAGGAACCAAAGCTGGAGAAGGGAGAGTGGGAGAGGCGATGGTAAGAAGAAATGACTGACAAGCTAGTGTCCTTGGATGTCTCTGGGACAATCCCTCGAGACAGGGAACAAAGCAGTGCCAGTACCTAGATCTGTCCTTCCCAAAGATGCATTCCCAGGAGGCACTTCAAGGAGAGGCAGAGGACAGATGTGAGCAGAAGAGACTCTATTTTCTGAGCCTTTACAGTCTGTTAGGACTCCTTGCCAGGCAATTCAGATAGTATCTCATTTAATCATCATAACAAGTCTATAAGGAAGAAATTGCAGCTTTCATTTTCCAATGAAAAATTGAGGCTCAGAGTGAAACAATTTTCCTGAGTTAATGCAGCCTTACTTTAATCCCAGAATCATGCATTCTACATTGCCTAAGAATGAGAGAGAAGGGAAAAGATGGAGAAGAAATTATAGGGAAGCTGAGAGGAGGCTCCTAGCAGAAATATGGAGACTAAAGAATGAAGAGAACCTGTAGGAGGAGGGAGATCAAGTGTAAGGCATGTGTAATAATCCAACTTAGTGGTGGGACTGAGATGACACAAATGTGAAAGGTATGAGGAGATGAAGTGGACAAGACTTGGTCACTAAAGGACTCCAGACTCCAAGCCATTGCCCAAGCTTCCAACCTGGATATCACAGGGATGCCATTAAAGTATTACAGAGCAGAAGTCATTTCTGGGGTGCTTGTTAGGATCTCCACATGAAGCTATTCCACTCATTGCTAGACAGTTGGGTGGGCAGGCCCAGAACGTAGGAGAGAGGCCTGGTTTAGACATATGGATTTGTACAAATCATGAGGTAACCAAAGCCATAGGCATGGAAATGCCCATTGGATATGATATGCAGAATCAGAAGAGACCTGAGGACTAGTCACATAGAAGGGGCAACTGAAGAGAACTTTATTGTTCCTGGAGGTAGCATCACAGAAATGAAAGAGGAAACATTTCAAAAAGAGGAGAGAGAGAGATAGATGGTATCCAATGCTTTGAGTAAGATATGGGCTGAGAAGTGGCCACTGAATGTAGCAGTAAGGTCACTGGTGATGTTGAAGATAAGTGTTGTCAGAGGAGTGATAAGCGTGAAATGCTCCTACAGTGAGAAATGAGAGAAAAATATATCAACTCACAGCCAGACACAGACCAAATTTGATTCAGCCTAGATTCATTCATTAATATGTGCTTACTGCACTCCTGGAATAGGGAGTAACATGCCACAGTGAGGTAGGACAGGATAGTGGTCAAAACATGGACTCCGAGGCCAAACCACTGGATTTGATTCCCAGCTTTCCACCTACTAACAGTGAGATGTTGTACAAGCCACTTAATTTTTCAGTGCTTCCATTTCCTTGTAGGTATGATAATAACAGTACATTATATTCAGCAGTTAGCACAGCCTCTGGCACACAATAAGCTTTATAAGTATGCAAGCATGAGCTATTATTACAGTGGCTCAGAAGATGGGCTCTTCTGTCAGACTAGAGTTCAAAGCCTGACTTGGCTACTTAACAGAATTACTCTGAGCAAGTTATTTATTTCCTCTTTTGTAACACAGGGATTAAAGTGTCTGTCTAAAGTGGCTGATCTAAGAAATGAAATAATGCTCAGGAGACACTTAGGACGTCTGGCATGTGGAGAAGGTGCGATAAATGCTGCTGCTGTGTGACGCACATACAGTAACTCTGGGATAAGCATTATTCCACAGACAAGGAAGACAAGCTCCACTGGAAGAAGCAGAGAGACATCTAGAATGTATTTCTGAAGGACTTCAAAGGCAGTGCTTTGAGAGATCACATTGCTTCACTGGTGAAGGGCTTGGGATGCGCATTCAAAGGGTCATATGAACAGGGAAAAAATGATCAGTTTTGCTTTAAGAGAATAAACTTGGAGATGTATATCAGGTAGACAAAAGGAGGTCAGTAATGAAGTAGTTATCGATCTAGGTAAATGGTCAGGTAAGCACAGTAGGTCAAGTGGTGTGTAGGGGAAGGAACATGGAGGATGCTTAGTGACCTTTAGGAATGAAAAAAGCAGTGGAGGAAGGCAGGGGAAGACCCAAGACATACATGTGAAGTGATTCATCCATAATTTCCTCGACAACTATCTACTGAGATCTACCATGTGCCAGACACCATATAAAATACTAGATGTAGAGCAGTGACTCAGACAAATCAAGTCTCCTTCTTCGCAGTATTCATGAGTGAAAAGTTGTGGGGAGGAATGGGCAGGAGCTCGGGGTAGCAATAATGGGCAGCAAGGGCCAGGTCCCAAAGCGAGACTCTAATAATTGGAATCCAGGTTGCTGAAGAGGCTAATGAGGCTGGAGATGGCAGAAAAGGTGGAGAAATAACAACCTAAAGTTATCAAGGAGGAAGAACAAGTTTAGGAAAATGCTATACTGACAGGCAAGAGAACACAGTGTAAGGATTAAGATGTTAAAAGCAAAGTTAACTTCCAAGGCCCTGGATTCGATATCCAGCAACACATACAAAAAGAAAAGTTAGAGCCCGCAAAATAACTTTCTTAAGGTGATACCACTAGCCCCATTTTTCTTTCCAGGAAAAGTAGCTCAGAGAAGCTAAGTCACCCAGGTCATACATGACATGGCTAGGTATGGAGATGTAGCTTTCCTCTCTTTCTTCCCTTTTCTCTTCTTTTCTCACCAGCTATATGGGAGGAGGCCCTAGGCTCTGCAAACTAACAGATTTCTTCAGCCAAGTTGTTAAGAGAAACAAAGACAAAAAGCATATTCTAGTTTGCTAAGTGAGTGAAGAGGGGCATCCTGACTCAGGCTTGTGGGCTCCAGGCACAACACCCACAGGAGGAGGCTACGCTAGGGGACACAGGAACTGGAAGCCCCTTCCAAGAGACAGTGGTTGAAAATGCTATTGTTTCAGATGGTCACTGGAACTTAAGGAAGAAGCAGATAAAAAGCTGAGATCCAACAGCAGGGAACTCTTGGGAGAGGCTTTTGCTAGTATGTGCCAGAGCATCAGAAAAGAAAAAGTCCAGGCTTGTTTCTGTTCCACTGACCAGCAAGAGCAGGAAGAAGAGAAGCAGACATGAATTAGGGAATCTAAGCTAGGAAGGAGTAGGGCTCAGATCGTCAGCAGTTGTGTTCCCTATGAGTGGGTGGGGCATTACAGGAGGGATCAGCCTAGGATATGTCCAGGGAAAGGGTCTGGTAGAGAGAAGGACACGATGAGGCATGTAGAGCCTTGCAGGCCGATGACAGATAACAGTGTTGTCATCTTCTGTTCTTCCCAAGAACCCCAACAGGTATCTGACTCAGTGGATATGGGCCTGCATGCCCTTGGTGCTCTTTAAAAATCTGTTAACTACATGAAAGGGAAATGGATAGAGAAGGAAGAAGATCCAGGAAAAGAGAAGTGTAAGAGAGAAAGAGATGACATGATTTGGTGAGAAAGGAAAGGGGAGAAGAATGGAAATGTCTCCAGTAGGACAAGTGGGCTATGTGCAAATTCCTGTTCTGTTCCGCAGAACAGGTGTCTGAGCTGACCATATAATCCGAAGTGTGAAGCAGGGTGAGAGATGTGCTAAGAAGTGTCTCACATATTCAGTTCATTTGTGCATTGCCAAGCAAGTGTGGGACCTGGGTCACGAAGATGAGAAATGTGCTATTTGGCCATGAAAGGAGGTCTCAGCCTTGTGAGAGAGAGAGAAAAGGGATGAGGCATGACAAAAGTGAAACAAGAGGAACTCCTGATGGAGTCAAGAATGGCAGGGTTGTGAGAGGATCTGAGGATGAGAAGGGATTAACCAGGAAAAGAAGGGAATGAAGAGTCTTTCAGGCTGATAGAGAAATATGTGCAAAAGACCAGGAGCATGAAAGAATTCAATGTCTTTTGGGAACTACAAGGAATTAAGTATGTGTGGGGATCAAAATGTGAGAGAAGTAGGGAAATGGAAACACGCAATAAGGCTGGGGAGGTTGGAAGGAGTCAGATTATGTTCTCATAAACCTTGTTAAAAAGTAACAATTTCATTCAAAGAAAACGGAAAATTACTGAAGCACGACAGTGACATGGTTGGATTTGTACTTTATGAAAGTCTTTCTTGCTGCTATGAGAAGAATGGATTGAAAGAAGGAAGACTGGAGTATAGGAAGGTGAGTTACAAGGTTCTTGAAAATTTTTATGTTAAAGAGTTGGTGAGGTAAGAGCAATTGCAGAGGCAATAAAGAAAAGGGGATGGAACTTAAGAGATTGCTAGAAAGGAGATGCAGTCAACAGGTTTTAAGGACCTTCTGGATTGTGGGACACGCAAAGAAGGCAGTGAGTTACAGTTAATTTCTTTTGAGATTCTAGCTTGTGAACTGAGTCCAAGGATAGACACTTGGGAAAGAAAGTTCAGGTTTTCACATAATAAAGGACCTATGAGATATTCAGTTAAGGTCAAGTATACAGCAGGTATAAAGGTCTAGAGCTCAGAAGAAATATCTTTGGGGATCATCTGTCTGCAGATGACAATTAAGACCCTAGAAATGAATGAACTAGATCACTCAAAGATGTGTCTTCTGTGAGATAATAAGGTCCAGGCTAGAACCTTAGGGAACAGTAACTTTAGAGGTCATGCAGAGAATTCCTTAAAGCAGAGTGAGACAGAACAGCCAGAACGACTCCTCATAAATTCTGTTTTACTACAATCATCTGCTTATTTGCCTGTCTCCTCCCCCACCCCCACCCCCACCCCCACCCCCACAGATACAGACACAGAGTGAAGAGTCAACTCCTTGAGGGTAGGAAGAATGGCTTCCATTTCTGTATTCTCAACATCTAGCAGTGTGGCTGACACATGGGTGCTCATTCCATGCTAACAGAATAAAATGGTGGCTTAGAAGCCAATGCAAGCACAATTCAAAGAGAATAGAAAGCTCAACAATGTCAGCTCCTGCCAAGAGATCAAGCAGTTGAGGACTTTTGAAAAAAATCCCCCAGATTTGGTGGGAGAGAGGTCACTTTCCCTGAGGCACAACAGTTACAATGGGTAAATGGGAAGTGAAGTGGGAACAGCTGAATGCAGAAGAGCTTTTCACAAAATGTGGCAGTGAAGTGAGAAAGTCTCTTAGCTAAAGAGTGTTGCTCAGTTAAAGGAGGTAGGAGACACTGGAGGACCTTGATATGCTCTCAGGAGGAATGACAGACGGGGAGAAACTGGAGACACAGGGAAGACACGGACTCATCAGTCAAGTGAGGTCCCCATGGAAGAGGAGGCAGGGGATGGGATTCACAGTGCAGGCATAGGATTGGCTTTAAACAGAAAGACACCTATTCATTATTATGGGAAGGAGGGCAAACAGATTAAAGTGGATGCAGGTAAAAGTTGAGAGAAGAGGCAGAATCCTGAGGGAATTGCCCTGTTTCTTCAGTGAGTGAGCACAGGTTTTCTGCTCTTAATTCTTCCCTCTCTTGCAACCCCCATATCCATTCTGCCATGGGGTCCTGTAAACCCCACTGTTTAGAGTTCCTACATCCACTTTCCCTTTCTGCTGCAGCTCCTCCAGTGCAGACAAGCTTTGCCCCCTCCTGGATTCCTAAGGAGCCCACTGTCTTCTTCCTGCTCAGGCTTCTCCTCCGTCTCCAAAGCCTGTTAGTGGCATTTCTAAAACAAAGCTGGTTATATCGCTCTGAGGCTTCAAATGGTTTGATGACTCTCCATTACTCATGGCTTAAATGAACTACTTATGACCTACAAAATCCTGCATGATCTACACGTCTATCTTCTCTATGGACTCTCTTGTCTCTCTTCATGCCATGCTGTACGTGCCACACTTACAAGCATACACTACTTTCCTGCACATGGGCTTTCTTGTGTTGCAGCCTTAGCATGGAATGTTCTCCACCCATTCTATCTCACCTCCACCTCTCCTTTGCTTGGCTGACTCCCCATTATCTACCATGTTTACATTTAAATGCTACTCCCTTCAGAAAGCCTCCTAACACTGATTCAGGTTTCCCTGCTGTGCTGCTACAACACTCATACCACAGTCTATAAACTTCAGGAGGGCGAGAACCATACCCTCTGTGTTTACTCTTGGAACGACAGCTCTTACCATGATATCTGACAGGGTAGGTGTTTGGTATGTGTTTGCTGAATGAATGAACCAGTGAATTGATTAATTAATTTACTAAAAACAATGAGGGATGTAGGGCAAGGAATGTGAAGAAAATAGAAAAAATCATGTATGTAGATATGTTTGTTTGTATGTATTTATTTATTGAAGGCCCAGGTGGGGGAATTTATAGAAGTGTCACTTGGTGTGGTTGAGAATGCATTCTGGCTAAGGTTGAGAATTTGCAAGATGGGGGCATTCAAGGAGAGTGAAACAGAGTGGCCAAGGAGAAAAGGGACGGATGGTCCTTGGCATATGAGCTGGAAGGAGAGCACAAAGCCAGGACAGAGCAGATCAGGAAAAAAAACCCCTGAAGTCAAGGTCAAAAGGTCATTACAAAGTTAAAGAGCCTAAGGGGAGCAAGGGCATTTGAAAGCTGAAAAGATAAAGAGGATGGGGCAGAGTCACGCAAGAGTTGTGAAGTTGAGAGGCCAACTATAGAGTGCTCTTTGCAGGAAAGGAAAAAATAACCGGAGCAATGGAGGTGAAGACGCTTAGTGTTTTGGAGGGACACTTAAAACCATGGCAAGATCTAGGGTAAAGGAATGGCTGATCTAGGTCTCATTGTTCAGGGCACAAGGAGGTGACCTTAGGAGGTCTGTGGATGAGATAGGATGGTGGGGTGGACATTATAATAAGGTGAGGGGTTTATTTAGCAGTTGGGGCAGCCCTCCTATGAGTGTCTCCTAGCGGTTGAACAAGTGGCTGTGTGGTGAGGGCAATTGCAACACAGCCTCTTGTTAGCACCTGGCCTCTGGCACACCTGCTGTGTACCAGTAGCTCTGATGAAGTACAGTACATGTATAACCTGCATGACGTGCTCAGGCTGTGGCAGTATCACCAGTGGATGTGTACTGCCGTGTCTCCTGAAAGGGGCTGGCAGTAAACGTCTCTTGTGGTATGTGTTGGCCATGACAAGATCCTGTGGGAACTGGTTGGTTACAACATTTCTGCTGTGGTTTGTGTTGTCCTGAAAGCATCTTAGATTGGTGCATGTGGCTTGATAGTCTCTATAATGGGTGTTGTTGGTTTTGATAGTGCTTCTTGGCAGTGTCTGTCGGCTGTGAAGTATGACTTAAGGATGTATATTGCCTAGGACTTGTCCCCTGTGGGTTGAGTAGGACTGTGATTGTGTCCCCTGTGGATATTTGAAGAGCTGACATAAGCGACAATATTTTTTTGGCCTATGACCTTGTGGCTGCCAGCCCAGCCCATGCCACACTGAGTCCATTGTGCGCCTAGACCTCTCTTTCCCCACCCCCTCCACGTGGGACCTAGGCCTTGGGTGACCTCTCAGTGTCCCCTGCACAGCATTCTGATCTAGGAATCCTGGACACAACCTCCCAGTGGCTCTGGCATCAGCTCCCACTGTGAAGCTCCCACTGTCAGTTTGGGTGACCCACCTCCACTTCAGGCTTGGCCTGTGTCGCCTCTGCTTCTCTTTCCTTCTCCCCCCTCAGTTTCTTTGTCTCTCAGTTTGTCTGTCACACACCCATCCTCCACATTCTGACACATGGCTCCCAAAGAACCCAGCACAACACACCCGCACACAGGGACTTGCTCACCATGTCATACACTCTTTCGGACCCTAAACGCACTCGCTCGGAGTGACACACACACATGCACACTCTGCCAGACAGACGCACACGGACACAACCTCGCGGGACACGCACTGACTCACACTCGGGCGATGTGTGCACACTTGGAGGAGCACACACACCCTGCCCTCGCCCACATCCCGCACACCCTCGCGCCGCCACGCATCCCGACTCGGTGACACACGCACACAAAGACCCCCAGGCCCTGCCCCGCTCGCTCGCCCGCGTCCCGCAGGCCCGGCCCCCTCCCCCATTGTCTCGGGCGCAGAACAAAGCCCCCGGCTGCGCCGCAGCCGAGGAGGGCGCGGACCGGGACGGGACGGGGAGGGGGAGGGCGCGGCCGGACGGGCCGGGTGCCGCGGCACTGACCTCTGCGCGGGCTCCTCGCCCGGGGCCGGGGTGCCCCGCGGTCAGCCCCCGGGGCAGCGCCCGCCCGCGCGGGGCCTGGGGCCGCGCATCGTCCGCCGCGCTGCCGCGGGCCCGCAATCCCCTCGGGGCGGCGGCCGTCAGTCTGTGCTCGCTTGCTCCGCCGTCGATCGGTCCGTCCGCCGCCGCCGCCGCCGGGGCGCCGCCTCCTCCACAGCCGCCCCGCGGAGGATGCGAGATTTGCCGCGGCGGCCCGAGCCCCCTCCCCTGCTCCCCTCCCTCCCCCGCCCTCCGCGCGGTAACCCGAGCCCCCGCCCCTCGCCGCGGAGCCCCCGCCCCGCCCCCCGCGCGCCGCCGCGCCCCCCCTCCCCGCCCCTCCACTTCCCGGCCCCGGCCCCGGCCCCGGCCCCGGCGCCGGATCCCGGTAACTGCGCCGCCCGTCCCTCGTCCTGGTTCTCTTCCCGTCTCCCAGACATGTCTCCCGAGCCGTCCTCCAGTCCAGTCCTCTGCATCCTCTCCCTTCTCCCTTCTTGTCCTCTTCCATCCCCTCGTCCTCTTTCTTCCCTTTTCCTGTGCTCTCGCTCCGCTCTCCCTTACCTCCATTCTGCACTTCCTTTTCTCTCCTTCTTTTCTACTCTTCCATCCCTTCTTCCATGCTAGTTCTCAGGTCTTCTGCAGGAGGGTCTCTCCCCAGCCTCTTGGCTTCGTATTCTCCCCATCTTTTTCCCTTTCTCTTACCCTTTCTGCCTGTCTTCCCTCCAGTCTTCTCCCCACTCCTTCTCCTCGGGCCTTTCTCACCATCTCCTCATTGTTTTTTTCTCACACCTTTTCGCTATTCTCTTCTCATCCTCTTTTGCCCCCCCAACTTTCCCCATTCTCTTTCTCTCTCTGAATGTCCCCATTTTCTCCTGCTAGTCACCTCTCATAACCCCATGTTCTTTAACCCTTTTTTCCCTTCCCTGTGTTGCAATCTCTTCACTTTCTCCTGAATTCCAAGCTTGAGGTTGGGAGTTATTGGACTGACTAGTGTAGGTGATGGTGTCCTAACTTAAGACTGTATGTCCCAGAAAAACAAAACGAGAGGGAAAAGGGGCAGGGAGATAGGGAGGATCTCTCAGTTTAAGAGAGAAAATGAGGAGAGGTCGAGTCAGTCAGAAGTGGAGAGAATAGGAGATCTTAAAGAGTTTCCACTCCTCCCCTTCTGACCTTCCTTACGATTGTGAGTAGCTGCTGAGAGAAACATAAAAAGATATTTGGATTTGAGATGTGTATGCATGGTACAAGAAAATCAAGAACTTCTAAGGAGAGAGAGCAAAGTTTATCTTAAGCTGAAGAAGGGACAGTGATTTTGGAAGACAAGCATGAGACAGAGCCTGAGGACTTCAATGACATCCAAGTTTCTGGCTGAGTAGCTGGCTGGATGGTGACATTCACTGTTAGACAATAGGGTTGGGGAGGGGCAGAAAGGGGGGCTGGTATAGAAAGATGATGACTTGTGATTTGGGCTGCTGACTTTGAAGTGCCTGCTGGGTAGGTAGGTCTGTAACCCAGAAGAACAGTCTGGGATGGACATAAATATTTGGGAATCATCTGCAAATGCCGTATAAGCTTGAATATAGGGTGAGGTTTTTGCTTTTTTGTTTTTCCAAAATCATCCTTCAGGAAAGAGGGAGTAACCTTATATTTGAGTCCTTGCAAAGTCTCTCATATTACAGGGTTTGCTCTCATTTAACTTTATTTTGAACAACAAACCACTAGATAGGGCAGTATGGTATGGTGACTAAGCTTGTGGACTCTGGAGCCAGACTGCCTGGCTCGGGGTCCAGGCTCTGCCATTTTCAAGCTGTGTGCCTTTGGGAAAATTGCTTAACCTATTTCTGCCTCAGTTTTCTCATCTATAAAGTGGGTTTAGGGACTAAATTGTTTAATATAGGTAAAGCATCTGTGCATCTGGCGCTAAATAAATATCCAATAAATCCTAAGTAGTTTCGATGTCTGGGCAGGAACTGTTTACCTGAAATATCTTCAACAGTGTTATTTTGGATTCTTGTAGAGGTCATTTGCCACAGAATCCCTACTCAAAGAAATTTAACACAGCATTGGTAACTATTTCTGGCGTTATGATCTCACAATTGCATGTATAAGATGTCTCTAAATATACTTTTAAAAGATTGCTTTAAAAAGCAGTACAGTAGTACTTGGGAGGGGCTACTGGGATGCCTGAAATGCTCTGTTTCTTGAACCAAGTGCCATTATGTGGGTGTTTCACTTTGTGACAGCCCGTTGAGCTAAACACTTATGACATGCCCTTTTCTGCATAAATGTTATGCTTCAGTTAAAAAGAAAAGTTAACAGTTTAAAAGTGATTTTTTTAAAAAAGGCAATACATCAAATGATTCTGTGAATATCCCCCTCACAGGATGCATGCCAAACCCAACTGCCTTACTGTGATGCAAATGGGACTTGTGACTTGGGTTAAAGTTTCCAGTGACTGCATGTATCATCCTTGGATTCAAACTGTGCTGTGTAGTCTCCCAAACCCTTCACTTAGACTAAAAGAAGATCATTTTTTCTGGGGAAATATGTAAGATGGCTCACAAGTGACCTTAATGATGAGAATGATAATGCTTTTGAAGATGCATGTTAAAAATATGAATATCATTAACAATTTATGAGAATAGAAAAAAACAGTATTTATAAATCAATATATTATTTCATATAACACATGAATCTGAATAGATGTATAATCTATTAACTAATATTTGATTTTTCCATTCTCATCTTTAAAGGTGTACATTTTCAGATTAGTCAAAGTTTTTCTAGACATCCTCATCAGGAAACTGAGGAATCACCTTAGGGTTGGGTTGTCTTTATAGTAAATGTGACAGGAGGTAAGTGAAGCTAAGTGAATAAGATTGCTCAAGGAGAGCATGTACATGAGGAAGACAAAAGGGCCTAGGACAAATCCTGAGATGCTCCAATCTTTAAAACTTCAGAACAGGAGAGGCATCACTGAAGGGGAAGTGACAAGGTGTGGCCAGAGAGGGAGGAGAAAGGAAAAGAGATAGGCAGTGCCACTGAAGCCAACGGAAAAGTCTAAGAAAGAGCCACAACACAAGGAATGGTTGGCAAGTTTGAATGACACAGAAGTCAAGAATATGAGCCCCAAAAAGTACCTATTGGCTTTTCCCAGGTTAGGTCGCTGATAACCCTGGGGACAATGGATGAATGGAGTGGTAGGGATAGAAGCTGCCTGGCACTCAGTAGCACAGAAATGAGCAGGACATGAGGAAGTAAATACTTGGAGTACAACTTGTTTACGGGCTTGATTACAGGAAAGGAGAACTATGGAGTGGAGTAGGAGAGTGGGTAGGGGCTTTAGTGGATAAAAGAATTTTTTTTCAAATAGGATTCATTTACTTATTTCCTTGCTTCTTTCATTTATTGAAGGTACATATAGTTTGTTACCTTCTGTGTACCACTTTATACTTAAGACATATAGCTAATTAAGACAGGATTAAGGAGCTTGAAATAAGCTGTGAAGACAGACCTGGCAAATTGGCACCAGAAATGTAATGATAGAGAAAAGCATGCAGCTGTGGACATAGAAGGGATTCCTGATCTAAGCCAGGGTAGGAACATAAGCAAATAGTGTCATAGATGTCATAGAGATGACAATAAAACTGGACCTGGAAGATTGAGTAAAGTATGGCCAAGGAGAAGTGGGAGAGATGGACTTTTAAGCAGAATAAATGGTAGCATGTTTACAATCACAAGGACATGAAAGGAAATAGCTCTGACCATGGAGCATGGTATGGAGATGGCGGTGGTCCTGTGTTGATTGCCTTAGCTTGAGTGTGAAGCATAAGAGCAAGAGTGAAAAGAGAAAGCAAAAAGGTAAATGGGACCGAATCATGCAGAATATTATATGCCATGGGAAGGTCCAGGTTCTTAGGTACCATTGAAAGGTTTAGTAAGAATAATAAAATAAAATAAAATGTGTCATCAACATCATTTTGGCTGCTATCAAATAATGAGAATGAAAGGAGATCAGATGGGAGGATTTCAAGTTCAAGCCCAGCCAGGGCAACTTAGCAATTTAGTGAGATTCTCACATTATAAGTATTCTTAAAAGGGCTACTGGAAGTTTAGATCAGGTCAAAGGCTGTGGGTTCAGTTCCCAGGTCTAAAGGAGGAAAAAAGAGCCAATGTAGATATTTCAGAGCCACACAGGGTATAAGTGCTAAGTGCAGCCATGCCAGGTGGTCAGTTACCAGAATATGTAGCGAAAAGTGGCTGTAAGGGCCAGGTAACAACAGAAGAGTAATGAAGGAGATTGAGAAGAAGCAGTCAGCCAAGCAGGCACCAACAAAGGAGTAGTGTCCCATGTGCTATCAGAGAAGCCAAGGAAAAAAATGTCAGGAAAGTTAAAATACCACAGTAAGATGAATTTGACTCTCTATTAGATTTTGAAATCAAATATAGCTGATGTTCCTTGTGATCAAAGGGCAGAAGGGAAAAAATACCAACCACTGTGAGATAAGGATGGAGCAGAAGTAAAGTAGTAGTAACTACACATGAGAATGAAAAGTTAAAGAGCCCTAATTTAAATTAACTTAGAAAAGAAGATAAGCAAACTTGGGTGGAACCAGAAACTAAAATACCCTCAAGACTTTCTCTGTGTCTCTAGTTTGTTTTTCATCTCATCTCATTTTGTGTATTGGCTTCATTTTCACCTACTGGTTTTTTAAATAAGCTTTTTATTTTGGTGTAAGTTTAGATTGATACAAAAGTTGCAAAGATAGAACTGAGTTTTCCCATGTACTTTTCATTAAGCTTCTTCTAATTAACACTGACTAACTTTGGTACATTATTATTAACTTCATTGTGATTTCACCAGCTTTTCCACAAATGGCCTTTTTCTATCCTAGGATTCAATTTAGTATACCACATTGCATTTAGTCATCATATTTAGTTAGTTTCCTCTGGTCTGTGACAGTGTCTTCATCTCTGCTTGTTTTTTTTTTTTTTTTTTTAGACTTCGAGAGTTTTTTTGGAGGTTCTAACAAGGGGGTGCAGCTACTTGTATACCCTTGACCTAAAAATGGTCTTATGGAGGTGTTCATCCTTTTTTTTTTTTTTAAATGTGTACCAGGGATTGAACTCACAACTGCGCACTTGTAAGGCAGGCACTTATGCCGCTGAGCTAAATCCCCAGCCCCAGGTGTTCATCCTCTTTAAAGTGGCATGCAACTTTGGAAGGGATGCACATGGAGTGGCAAGGGAGGAAGGGGATCCCAGTCTAGCCAGTCAGATCAAGCAAATCAACTCTGGGGGTCAGTGGGGTGACAGATGTTGCAGCCAGATTGCCCTCACATCCATCCATCTTTACTTGGTTTTTTTTGTTTGTATGTTTGTTTGTTTTATGATCTTAATACTTTAAAGAATAATAGCTAGGAATTTTTGTAGAATTTCCTCAATTCAGATTTCTCTAATGGTTTTTTTTATGATTGAATGTGGTGAGGAAGAATATCACAGAAGTGAAGCACTCTTCTACTGTTTTATATCAAAGGGTACATGAATCAACATGAATATTCACTGGTTATGTTAACCTTAGTTATTGTGTTAAGGTAGTACCTGCCACTGTAAAGCTAGTTCCTTTTTCCTTCTCATATTCTCACTCTCTCTTTTTTTAAATGTTTGAGACAGGGTCTCACTATGCAGTTCAGACTGGCCTTAGCTCACAGCAATCCTCCTTCCTCAGTCTCCCAAGTGCTGGGATTGCAAGCATTTGCCACCATGCCTGGCCTTTCTTTCCCATATGTTCTTCTTTGGAAGATTAATCTCTACCTCCTAGAAAGGGTTCCTATGATATATATTATAACATTGTGTATTACGTAATTTGGAATTCTTCATGAAAGATTTATCTCTTCTCTCTCCTTTCGAGTTTTAAAATTAATTTTCAAATCCATATTATATATTAACTTACCTTAAAAAAATAGGCCTTAGAACAAATCCAAAAATCTTAGAAAGAGATGCTATAGCCTAGGTTGACACTTGTACTCATCCAGACCAATCTTGGGAGCAAGAGGCAAGGTCACATAAAAGACGGCAGCATTCAGAACCTTGGAGAAAATCAGGAGATTAAAGTTGGTGGCCTATGGGCTTGGGATCAGGAGATGAGGATGCTGGTGAAGGAGCACTGGATACAGGACACCTACACAAGTTCTTGATGACAGAGAGAGAGGAGTCATTTTATGACCACATTAAGGAGGGTAGCAGGCTTGTATAATAAGATGGAATGGTTCTCAAAGGTTGGGGTGTGGGGTTGGGATTGTCTCTACTGGGCGTTGAGAGGCTGGAGAATGGTGGCTTCTTCCTTCTCATCCCCAGATATATGGGAGAAGGTACAAAAGTGAAATAGTTGAGCAAAGCCAAAGGAGGTTCACAGGTGTATAAAAGGGCTGAGAATTTAGAAATTTGCCACCATGAAATGGAGGCTTCAGCACAGGAAAGACTGAGGGGTGGATCCACAGTGGAAAAAGCTAAATGTCAGGGAAGTAGTGGGAGGACCAATTAGCCAGGGCCAGGCAGGGCCGACCAGAGTGGGGATGACCAAATGGAAAAGGAAAGATGATCAAGAAGTCTACCTCATGAATGCTAATCCTGAAAGACTGGATAGAAAGCAGATTATTTTCACTGGCTCCTTTATTCATTTGATCCTTTTTGGGGAGCAAGAGACACCAGGTAGTATTGGAGTTTGGTTTTAGACTGTGTCAAACCTTAGCCCCCAAAGTGCTCATGAGAAGTCACACATTGTTACAGCTTCTCAGTAGAATTCAGCCCTGGCCAAAGTGAGTGGGAGCATTAAAAAGTGGCCCAAGTCCAGCACTATTTGAGTGGGGATCTTTCAAGAGTGTGTTTCCCAGTTCTAAAGGACTTTGACTCCCTGTAGAGACTGCAGGAAAGAGAAAGGAAGCTCCTCATGCTTGCCTACAGAGAGAAAGCTAGAGCAAGCAACAGATGGAATCTAGAGCACAGGTGAAGGAATTCAATGTGAAGAAAAGGAAGGGTCCCTGTCCTTTGGGACAGGGAGTAAGGAAAGTCAGTTCTCTGGATTTCAGAGTGCTCAGTTTGTTGTTTACCAATTTTGTCTACCAAAATTCTATGTTTTTAAACTGTATGTAAAGTTTGCAACCATCTCAATGTTTGGACTGCTTTAAATTTCTTTTGAATATTTCTACATGTTATTAGATGACCAATTTAAAAATTACTTTAACTTAGTTCTAGTTTTAATTTGCTTGCAGCTGTTTCGCTGAAGTCATTTTGCCATGGCTGGCCAACTTTCAATGTATTCTAAGTTTTTCCTTACTTTGGAATTATGACTTTTGGGAATGGGATTTTCTTGTGCATTGTGCTTTTCAAGTGTTGTGCAATTATCCAAATGTCAAACATTTTATAAACAATCTTAAGGGGACTTTCTCTTCCAAGATATTTTCAATATAATTATTTGCCTTTTCATACTCAGTTATAACCCAATCTCTTTTACATTTTTTTAATTTTATTTTTTATTTTCAGACAGGGTTTTGCTAAGTTGCCCAGGCTGGGTTTGAACCTAAAGTCCTCCTGCCCCAGCCACCTAGAGTGCTGAGGTTGTAGACATGCACCACCCTGCCTGGTTATTTTGGCTTAATTTGTTAAAGTGATAATTTCATTCACCATAGTCTTTTAGTATATTCACAGAGATATGCATCCATCACCATAATTAAAATCAAGAATATGTTCCTCATCCAAAAATATCTCCCCCCCAAAAAACCAAACATTATTTCCATCAGCAGTTACTTCATTCCATTCTCTCTTCAGCTATCTGGCAATCAATAATCTACTTTTTGTCTCTATAGATTTGTCTCTTCTGGATATTTCATGTAAATTGAATCATATAATACCCTTTAAATCTGTCTTATCTCACTTAACTTAATATTTTCAGTGCATTTGCAGCATTCATCAGTAAATCAATTCTTTAGTGACTAAATGACATTTGATTGTATAAATGTACCACATTTTGTTGACCTATTCATCAGTTTATGGACATTCGGGTTATTTACTTCAGAGATATGATGAATAATACTGATTTGGACATCTGTGTATAAATTTCTGTGTTGATATATGTTTTTGTGTCCCTAAGGCTGGGTGATGTGGTGCACACCTTAATCCCAGCACCTGGGAAGTTGAAGCAGGAGGATCGCTATGGAGTCAAGGCTGGCCTCTTGCTGCATAGTGAGTTCCTGACCTACAAAGCAAGACCCTGTCTCAAAAAGTCAAAAATAAATAAGTGAATAAATAAATAAAATTCTCTTGGGTTTTACCTATACATAGAATTGCTATTATTTATATATTATAACTCTATGCTTAATATTTTGAGGAAATTTGTCAAACTATTTCTGAAGCAAGTATATAATTTCATATTTTCACCAGCAGGACATGAATTCCCATTTCTCTATATCCTTGCCAGTACTTATTAGTGTTTGTCTCAGTGATGGTAGTTATTTTAGTGAGTGGAATATGATATTTCATTGTGGTTTTTATTTGTATTTATCTAATGACTAAGTTGAGCATCTTTTTATATGGTTGTTGACCATTTGTATACCTTTTCTGTTTTTATTTTGTATTTTTTGCAGTTTAAATATGATATACCTTGGAATAAATTTTTTTGAATATTTTTCATTCTAAACATTCTTCCAGTTTTCAGGATATGTGGCTTAATGTCTGTCATTCCCCAAAATTCAAACTCATTATTACATTAAATATTTCTTTGGGGTCTTTCTCTTCTCTTCTTCGATATTCCCATTACACATGTATCACACCTTTTGCTATTATTGTCCTACATTTTTTTCCATTTTTTTCTTTCTTATCTTTGAGTTTGGGAAGTTCATACTGGCATATCTTCAAGTTCATCGATTCATCTCTAAGGCCATATCCAGGCTACTGATAAGTCCATTGAAGACATTATTTATTTTGATTATAATATTTTTAATTTCTAACATTGCCTTTTGTTTGCCTTACAGTGTTTCCCTTTCTCTGATTGCATTATTCATCTTTTGTCATGTGCTGTCTCCTTTTTCATTTGAGTCCTTAGCATATAACCACATAGTTATTTTAAGTTTATAACCTAAAAATTACAAAATCTTTGCCATACCTAAGTCAGGTTTTGCTGCTTGCTTTGTTTTTTCAGACTGTATTTTTATTTTTAGACAGTATGTTGTTGAAACTGGACAGGATGTATCAGGTGAAAGGGACTGAGGTAGACTGACCTTTAATATGAGTTTTATGTTCTTTAGCTATGCTTACTCTTTGTTGTAGTGGTGGTGTCAGAAGTTAAAATTTCTCCTTGTTTTTGTCTTCCCTTTTTTTTTTTTTTTAATTTTCTTGGTGTCTGTTTCGTAAAAATAGCCTGAGGCTTGCAGTTCTTTTAGCCTACACATTTTATTGTTTAATACTAATGTAATTTGGCTTGTTTTAATTTCCTCTTTGGGCAGGAGCCCTATTAATGTAGTGAGATGTGCAGGGTAAGGGAAACACTCCATCGCCTTAAAATAAGGCCTCAGTTTTTAGTGAGCTTGTGTCCTTGGGCTCTGATCTTTATCAGTACTTGCCAAATCCTCCTTCTCTCCCATTACATCTTACAGAGACAGGAAGCTCTAAATGGGGCTGAAGTTGGGTATTTCTTCATGTTGGTTAGGACTCGTAAAACCAACTTGTTTAGGCTCTGGTAAAATAGTTTCCCTTGAGGGTAGGCCTTGTTAAGGAGAACAGAGAGCTCTGGGGCTAGTTTGGTACTTTTTCGGTCCCCCTGCTGGAAGTATAAGGAAGTTTTCTCTAATTTTTGCATTGAGAACTTCACAGGGTGCCAGTAAGAAATTGGCTGTACATCTTTGAAGAAACATCTGTTTAAATCTTTTGCTCACTTAATGTTTTTTATTATTACATGTTTACAGTACATAGTGTTTACATCCCTTATGTGGGGTTGGTATATGATATAACCCAACTTAGTTCCTTTCTTCATTCTCTCACTCCCCTCACCCCCTTCCAACCATCTCTTGGTCCCCTCCCCATTTGAGAAAGGTCTATTTCCTGACTTCCTATTATCATTTTATTGTTGAATTACAAGGATTCTTCGTATTCTGGGTACATCTAGTCTTTTTTTTTTTCTTTTTCTAATGCTGGGAAATCAAATTCATGACCTCATACTTGCCAGGCAGGCACTGATACATCTAGTCTTTTAACATTAGAAATGATATTAGGGTTGCTTATTTTCAGAGATTGGAAAATTTGCCTTTATTCCTAATTTGCTGAATGTCTTATAATGAAAAAAAGTCAAATTTTTTCAAATGCTTTTTCTCTGTGTACTGAAATGATCACATGGTTTCAGTCTTTTGATACGCTATGGTATATTTATACTAATTGATCATAGAATAGTAAACTACCTTACTTTTTCAGGATAAACTCTACAAGGCTGGGGACTTAGCTCAGTGGCATAAGTGCCTGCCTAACAAGCATGAAGTCATAAGTTCAATCCCTGGTACCAAAAAAAAAAAGAGAGAGAGAAAGAAATCACTAATCTGCTTTTGAACACAACAAAATTTACTTAGCATAGTATATAATTATTTTTATATGCTATAGGATATGGTTTGCTGGCTTTTGTTGAAGAATTTTGTCTGAGTATTCCAGAGGGATATTTTTGTTTTCTTGTAATGTCTTTGTCTGGTTTTAGTATCAGGCTAAAACTTGCCCCATAGACAAAGTTGGAAAATGTTCATTTTAACTGCTTTTAATTTATAGATTTGTTTATGAGCTCAATCAAATGAGAATTATCTTTGTTCCACACATCTGAATCCTGTCTGAAATATGTAAAACACAGAAAGCTGATGTTTAATGGAGTTTGACTTAAACCTGCTGTATAACAGATCTAATAATGAAAAAATTTTGGTAAAACAAAAACTAAACTAGGTCAAACTGAAACTAACTGAAAATTTCAAAGATGAAAGTCCACAAAGCTATTAAGCCTTTCTTTGCAACACTGTTGTTATAAACTTTATAAATCACTGAAAGAAACAAGATTTTGGTGAAGTGCTTGTTTCACCAAATTGGACTTTGGTGTCTAAAAGCAAATTTTAAAAAGTTGATAATTTTGGAAAAAATTGTGACTTGGCCTCTGGCTAGCTGGATCACTAGACTGACTTCAATAAATACATTTTCTACTAATTGCCTTATCCTAGGTTCAGATAAGGGCCAAGAATATAAGCAATTGAAAAGACTATGACTATAGCTTGTATTTTTTTCCCCTTGAGATGTAACAAATGAGATTATGGGTCTAGTTGAGGGTAATATGAAGAATTTAACAAAAGTGAAGAATGATTGCAGGAGTCAATGAGTTGACAAGATTAAGCAATTTAAGCATTTTGTTGATACCAGTTTAGTGGTTGGGTGATTTTTGTTGTTGTTGTGTTGTTTCTCCAAAGAGTGCTCAGTTATAAGAACACAGGAATAGAGATGTCTAGTGATTGATAGGTGAGTCGGGGAGAAAGCAAAGATGATGACATCCAGGCTAGGTAGAAAAGGAAGGAAGGCCTGGTACAAACAAGGAAAGAGAGAGGACTCAAAGGACGGAGTTGCAAGAGGTTGAATGTTAGACATCTGTGTATAAGGGCATACGGGGTTCAGACAAGAAGCAGATTATGGGGTGAGATTCTGGAATATAAAAATTCAGGACTAAAGCAGATATTGCCATGAAAGGGTCAGAAGGTTGGTTAGGTGAGTTACTGGAGGTGAGGTCAGTGTAGAACTGTGGGATCAGAGTCTTGGATGGGCCATCTATAGGTATTCGTGTAGGCACATGGATGTGATGATAGCAGATCTTGGGATAGGGAATGAGACTCTGGGCCTAAGACTTTACTGAATGTCTCTTAGTCCCAACTCCCTCAGATAAACATAAATAGAGCAGCCTATTATTAAAAAAAAAAAAAGAGAGGCGAAACTAGTTCTTAAGCTTTGCAAAACTTCTCCAGGGAACTTTTAGCTTTCCTGTGCTTGCTTTTGTCTTGTGTTTGCTAATTCCATGTTGATGTCTCAGTCATGTTTTGAATCCATGATTGTCTGCTCTTGCCCATCATGTTAGATCTTTGATGAGTTTGATGATTTGTTTTGTGACACAAACTGCATATGTGTTCTCTTCAAGGGTAGAAAAACCCATACCTGTTATTCTAGCAGTCTGGAAAGCTGAGGCAGGAGGACCACAAGTTTGAGTCTTGCTTGGGCAATTTAGTGTTACTGTCTCAAAAACAAACAAACAAACAAACCTCGAAAGGGCTGGGGATGTGGCATAGTGCAAAGGCTCCAGATTCAATTCCCAGTATGAAAAATAAAAGTAAAAAGAGAGACAAGCCCAAATAGTAAGCTTGCCAAATGACATCTTGTGAGGTGGCCCAGAAAGGGTTTGCCAGGGATTTAGCTCAGGGGCATAAGTGCCTGCCTGGCAAGTTCGAGGTCATGAGTTCTACACACACACACACACACACACACACACACACACATACACACGGCTCTATCTTTATCCCTTACCTTAAAAAGTCAAAATCATTACGGGGTGATATAATTCATGTCTTGAGTACTGAACAGTAGAGGCTTTACGTAAAGGTGGAGGAACTGCTCCACACCGGGTGTGGTGGTGCATGCCTGTAATCCTGGCACTTGGAAGCTGAAGGTAGGATTGTCTTGAGTTGGACATTAGCCTGGACTGCATAGTGAGTTCAACGCCAGCCTGGACTGTGTAGTGAGTTCACAGCTCACCTTAACTACATAGCAAGACTGTCTCGACAGCTATTGCTGATTTAATATCATCCTTCTTAGAAGTCCTACTATGCTTCTTTTGTTCTACTACCGTTGGTTCTATCTATCACATTGTGTCTTATTGGAATTTGAATATGTGTGATAGTTTAAACAAGATTTTTTGTTGAAACTAAATCGAAAATGAGATATTATAGTACCCATTGATCATTTTCTGTTATTTCTGTTATTTGGTTCAGAAAGCCCCATAATTCTTTCACTCTATGCATGGCTTTATACTATTGTGTTATGTTTGATATTATTGTATTTGAAACTATGCTCAACTATAGCAGAGTAAGAGATATGGTGTTAGCTTCTGTTGATGTCCAGTTGTCTTAATGTAAAGTACTGTGTTGCCTATGTTGTCCTGTTCTGATCTGCTTTGTACTGCCCCCTTTTGTTTTATTCTCTTTCAAATTAAAAAAAAAAAAAAAAAAAAGACTGGCTCAAAAGCCAAACCAAACCAAACCAAACCAAAGGTGGAGGAACTATGGAAGCTGCAAGGGATTGAGGAGAAAGTTGCCCGTCCCCCTCGCCCTCAAAGGTTTTGGACTTGTACAAAAACTTGTGTTTCTATAACTAAGACCTGGCAAAAAATTATTTATTATAATATTAATATATTAATCTTCAAAATTCACTTTTTAAATATCTATCCCTCTCAAGCTGCTGCTGGGTTTCTGCTTTTCCTTTTTCATTGTCACCTGACTGCTTAAACAGTCCTCCTGGTTTCTGTTTTCGCCCTTACAATAGGTTTATCAGAGGTCAACAGTGAATGTTATAATTTCTAGGTCTTGTGGGCAAAGATATTCATTAAATTACTGCTCTAAAGGATGCTCACTTTTACTTACTGGTTTGCCCTAGTGAACTCATAACCTACTGGGAGAGGTAGACACAAATTGACACTTTTGACATTCTCTTTTTCGGGATTTTGAGACACCAGTGTTCTAGTTATAGTCCTGTTTCCAGTCCTCTAAGGGGACTTTTCTATCTTTCTGTATCTGGCCTTTGTATATTGGCTCTATCCTCAGCCTTCTTTTTCCCTTACTTAATATTTTTGGTCTGTAAAACCCTCAGCCCAATTGCTTCACTTTCTGTGTATATGTGTATAATTCTCAAATCTGAATTGCTAGTTTATGTATATCATCTGATTTCCAGAATAACTACTGACAAACCTGTTTCTTAACATGAATATGTCTACAGCAAAGTTCATTACAGTAATTCAAGATCTGTTCTTGCTCCCCTATTCTCATTCTCTGTGAAGTGAATTTCTGCATCTAACTGTCTATGCAGAAGCCTGGTTTCATTCTTATTCTTCTTTCTCTATCTCATTTAATCACATCCAACATCAAGGCAATTCTACCTTTTCTATAGGTGTCTCATCTGTCAGCTTCCCTTCATCCCTACTGCCTCTGGCCTCCACTGGTTTTCTAGCCCTCCTTGGATTCCTTAACTAGCTTCCTATTTGATTTTTTACTTCTGGTCTTGGTTTTTAGCCTATCTTTCCATCTGATGCAAGAAATATTTTTCTGAAATGTAAATAGGAGCCCTTTTCTCTCCATTTAAAAATCCTTCAGTGGCTTCCCCTAGTCTTCCGGATAAAATCCAAATACTTTATCATGTCTTACAGGGTCCTTTGTAACCCGATCTTGCCTGGCTTTCCTGCTTCATTTCCTCCATTTTTTCTTCAACTACTAAATCCCAGCTGTACCAAATTACTTACTTGGAACTTCTCAACCACTCTATAGTGTTTCATAATTCAGTACATTTATACCTGCAGATCTTGCAGCTGGGAATGCCTTCCCAAATGATTTTTCTCCTGCTTGATGAATTCCTGCTCCTTCTTTGAGGTTCAGCCTCAGTATTACTCTGAGAAGTTCTGCTTTGACCTCCACTTTGTTGGTGCTGCAGTTTGCCTCATGTGTCATTACTTCCATAGTATGTGTCTTACCATGTTGGACTTACTTGCATATGATTTGCTTTTCCAACTGATCCTTTGGGCCTTTGAGAGGTTATCTCTGTATTCTTTATCCTAGCGTAGTGTTTTGAAGTGAGAAGGAATATGCTTACTGAATTTCTTTGATGGATATTTTAGAACTTAATATTTATGAATAAGTCATTGCACTAGGTACTGTGATGAATTTTGCAGGTTTCCTTTTTCTCTTGAAGGCGATTTCTCAGGCTCCTTCATAGGTTCTGTATTGTCTGTCCTTTAATGTCTGACCTCATCTCCTTCTGCAAGGCGTGTACTCTGAGTCACTTCATCCATTTCCTTAGCTTTAATTGCTGACAACTCCCAAATCTGTTCTCCCAGCAAAAACTTCTTTTCCAAGCTCCAGATGGTCCCAGGCATCTTAATCTCAGCATGCAGTAGTTGAAACTATCTTCCCTTTCTTTTTTATAGGCTAAAAGGAGAAAATAATTGTAGGAAAGCCTCTAAAGCCATTTTAAGGAAAAGCATTTGTAAATTAAGCTAGAACAATGTCATTAAGTTTTCAGTGACAACCTTAGGTACAGCTTTTGTATTTTTACATTCTTGAAGTGAACAGCAGTAAAATTTCTTTAATGTCATGCTTCCCATACTGGCTACACAGTGGTGTACCAAGGTATATGTGAAGCAGCAGTGTAAACAAAGCTTATCTTCCCAGAACAATTTTGATAGAAGTGCATGTGTGTGTGTGTGTGTGTGTGTGTGTGTGTGTGTGTGTGTGTGTAATGTACAATATTTAACTTGTAAGAATTAAAAATATTTTTATATTAAAAAGATATATTATAGAGCACAATGCACATGTCAGAAAAATTTAAACTTTTTCTCAGAAATTTAAGCATACAGACCATTTCTATCATTAGAGCATCTCAGATTTTAAGTATTAAATTTATTTTTCAGAGTCAAAGTATATCTACACATGCTCATGCATTTAAGAGTACAGGAGAGAAATGCCTTTAAAGTACAGCTATCCAGGCATGAACAATGGGAAATAAACTTTGCAGGAAGTTTTTTTTTTCAAATGAAGTATGAGGAAACGGGAGAAGGGAGGAGTTATCACAAAATGCAGACCTAGGCTAAAGAATTCAGTAAAATATATTAATTCATTCAATAGACATTAATAGATCCTTATTTTGTACCACATTCTTTATAGATGGTTAGGGAAGCAAATTAGATGTAACCTCTACCATCAAGTAGTTTGTTGTTTAGTAATGAATGCCAAACATAACTGCCACTGTGTAATGGGGGATGGACATTGTGAAACTGGACAACTAGAAAGAAAAATAGAAAATGATCTCATTTACAAAAACATCAAAAAGGACAAAACACATAGGAGTAACTATAACCAGAGAGATGAAAGATTTGTACACTGAAAGCCATGAAAGAAACTGAAGCAGAAACAAATAACTGGAAAGACAACCTGTGTTCCTGTATTGGAAAAGTTAATACTATTGAATTGTCTTTACTACCCAAAGTGATTACACAATCTTTTTCAAAATTATATTGGCATTTTTCATAGAAATAGAAAACACGATCATCAAATTAGACTATCACTATAGAAGACCCTAAATAGTCAGTACAACCTTATAAAAAACAAAACTGGAGGCATCACCTTTCTTGATTTCAAACTATATTACAAAAGTAAAGTATCTAAAATAGTATGGTGTTGGCATAAAAATAGACACATCAGCCAGGGAACAAGATACACAGCCCAGAAAAAAAGTGCATTCATATATAGTCAGTTAATTTTTGAAAAAAAAGGACCAAAAATTCATAATAAAGAAAGGATAATCTTTTCAATAAATGGATATCTTTATGCTAAAAAAAAACCCCTGGATATCCTTATGCTAAAACATGAGACTGTTCCCTTGTCCTTTACCACATACAAAAATTAACTTGCAATAGATTAATAACTTAGATTAAGATGTGAAACTATAAAACTCCTAGAGAAAAATAGCAAAGCTGCTTGAAGAGCTAGAGGTTTAATTCAGTAGAGGGATGGTTTCTTAGCATGCATGGGACCTGAATTTGTTCCCCAGCATTGGGGAACAAAAAGTAAAGATAGACAAAAAGGAAGAGAGATTTATCTTGCTTCAATCTGTAGAGTTTCAGTCCATAGTTGGCTGGATCAAAGGCAGAACACACTGGAGAAATGGCCCAAGTAGAGAAAAGCTCACGGCATCCAGAAAGCCGAGAGCATAAAGGGTGACACATGAAGGGGATAAACCCTTCTGCATCAGACCCCCACTGATCTGGCCTCTTCTAACCAGAGCCCACTTCCTAACATCACATTTGACTATAACAACTCCCTGTAATCCAATCACCTTTCAAAGCCCTACCTTTGAGCAAGTGAGGCTTTGGGGAAGACATCCAGACTTAAACCATAGCAATGAAGCATGATTGAAAAATATGGTATATGTGTATGCATGTGTTTTAATTCTTTTTATGCCTCTTCTCTTGTCTCTCCATCTCTTGGTCATCTTCCCATTGTGAATAAATTTAAAAATATTACAGTAAAAGACACATTGCTATTAATCTCCCTGAAAATAACTCTCCTGGTTTTGAGCACACCTATTTCATTGTTCTTGCTGCTTATGAAAGGAGCTCTGGACATTCTCTTTTGTGTCTTTAACTGTGCTGTCATGGCTGCTTCAGTGTACTATATTGATCTAAAATGTTTATCCTTCATGGTCATTTTGACTTTGGGGACAAGCCAGACATTGTACAGTGCTAAACCCAGGCAGTAAGGTAGATAAGGACACACTATGTTTTTAGGAGCCTACTTTTCTTTTGGATGGCCAGCAGTAGTATTTACCATATTTTTGATTATACCTTGTGAAGACATTCATATATTCACCTTATATTTTGATTACATTCTGTCATACCAGGTATAATGGAATTTTATTCAAACATCGAAAAGGAAATTCTGTGACAAAATGGATGGGCCTGGAGGATATTATGCTAAGTGAAGAAAGTTAAATACAGAAAAACAAATGCTTCAACATTCAAACTCAGAAAGAGAACAGTGGTTGCCAGGGGCTGAGAGGTAGGGGAAATAGGGCAATGTTAATGAAAGGGTACAAGCTTTTTCCTTTTTGGTGCTAGGGAATTGAATACTGGGCTCCATTCAACAAGGGGGCTACACCTTCAGCTTTGGGATCAAACTGTGTTGTAAGGTGAACAAGTTCTGGGGATCTAATGCACAGAATGGGTGATGATTGATTTGTTAAACAAACCACACTACTGGAAAAATACAGAGCTTTGCCTGAAGAAGTCAGATGACATTTTGCTTTTGGTTGTCTTGGAAATCATATAGGTGTTTTTCTATCTGTAGTTTGGTTATAAATATTTCAGGAAAGTGGAATATGAAATGAGTGGGGAACTAATTTGACATATTGTTACATTCTTGACACTATACGCATTCAAGTCTCTGGAGAGGAAGAAAGTTTCTTTCATCTTGGTTACTTAGTAATACAGGTTAGTCCTGTCATTGAACTCAGTACCACCTTTATTTTATAAAGTTCACCCATAGAGTTGAATATGGTATGGATGTAGCCTATTCTTCATTTAATAAGGACGTATCACACACCTATGGTGTATCAGGCTTTATAGTAGTTATCAAGAATGATAACCACAGCTGGATAATCCCAGCACTCGGGAGGCTGAGGCAGAAGGATCACAATGAATTTGAGGCCAGCCTAAACAACATAGTGAGACTGTATCTCAAAAAAAAAAAAAAGTGACTTCTGAACACAGATCTGAATGACAAGTAGAAGTTGACTTGAAGAGAGTAAACATTGTAATAGAGGGAACATCAATTCAATGCACATTATGATAGAGAACGTTTCCTATGAAGGGTGCAGGAAATAATTGTAGAAGAGTTTGAGACGTGGCTGGGATCAGGTCTCAGATGGCATTTGTGTCAGGAAATGTCTTAATTTCGTCAAGTGAAGTAATCGTTAGTCACTGAAATTCTGAGTCAAGACCAGACACAGCAGGTTACAATCTATTAGTGGCTTGTATAATCAATGTAAATTGCAACCAGTGTCTAAAGAGTAGAAAGTATTAGTGTGCATACTGGTAAACAAGGTTTTGTGAAACATATATAATTCTTCAATTACATATATGCAAATATTGCTATGTAAATTTTTTTGGTCTGAGTCATAGTAAAAAATTTTTTTGAGAAACACTAAAGGTTCAGTGGTACACCACTTGATGTATCAGGTTACATTGGTAGCAATTAACAGAAACCACAGGCTCAAATGGCAAAATACACTAAGGAGTTTATTATTTCAATATAAGTGAAGTTCCTAAGTTTGGGAGTTCTTTGTACTTTTTTAATTTTTGCCATTTCTGTGTGCCATTTTCAGCCTGATGCCAATTCCTCAGTGGCACTCAGAATAACATGCCAACATACTTTTATCCAGCAGAACAAAACATAGATCCTGAACCCATCAATAGCGAGGGGGTGGAAACAGTGATTGCTTTCATTTAATGTGGGATGGATTTTTGGAATCAGTCCACTGTAGAACTGTAATTGAATGTGTTAATTTTAGTGTATCATAGAAATATTTTAGAAGTATCTAGTTTAACAAAGTAATGAACTTGTTGGTGGCAAATTTATGACGAGTGCTGCAGTGGGCTGTATCACTGAAAAGTCCTAAAATGTTTGTCATCACTAAACTCAGATGAGCCACCCAAGTTTGTGTACATATTAGGCTGGTAAAAGTGGGAAGGGCTGCTGGATAGTAGACTGCAAGAACCAAAGGTGGCAATCGGAAGTACAAACAGGTATCAGCCAAAATGATTTGTTTCTGAAACATGAAGGTACAAAGATGGAATATGGAGCAGATGCATGGTCATGGAGGTTTCTAGATCTGGACTCTTGTTTCGTTAAGATGTGAGGCACTAAAGATCAGCAGGGAATGAAGATAATCAGGTTTCTCTCACCACAGCTACAATGTGGAGAGGCAAGTTAGGGGGCTGTTTTAACACAGGCTTTCGTATTTGGGGAGACTAATGACAACAATTTGACCTAATTCTACTGAAGGTAAAATAAGTGAACTGTCATTTTTTTTTTTTTAAACTATAGATACTGGGCTAGGATGAGAAGGGTACTACGTTGTCAACTTTATTTTAAAGAACTAGAGTCCCACATGAAGAACCTCTAAAGTTATTAAGACAAAATTTATTGCTTTGGGCCTCTGATGGCTTTGAAATTTATTTAAGTGATGCCTAGGACTTGACATATTCCACCAATTGAGTTGAAGTTAGAATTCTCCATTTCTCCTGTTATCCTTGAACCTCCAGTAAATGTTCCAGTATTAATGTCCTCTTATTTGGGCCAAAATATTAAAGGTGATGTATTGTCCCTTGAGGCCACAGTGGCAGTGGCCCAATTATTAACTCTTTCATGGCATGACCTGATTTTATGGCAAATATCTGATAAATATGGTACCTAGTACCTAAAGGTACTAGTAACTTATTACCTAAAATGATGTGGGGACTGGCAGATACTTAACAAGTACTTAGGTAACTGCTAAGCACCCCAAAGTGAAATATATTTTGGTTGGCTAAAAGGAAATGTTATGGCAGTCCAGCCACAATTTACCTATTCTCAAGACTTACAGATGTGGTTTTAACTTTAAAGGAAGTACCTTCTTCAGGTATCAGGGAAGACTCTCAGATATTCAGCTGGGGTGAATGTTCGTAAGACAGAATAATAATGGACTTTGGGGGAGGTATACTTAGTGCAAATGTTTCTGTTTATGGTGCTCAAACTGTAATTGAAAGCTCTTTCATTGTACCATGAAGGATAAAGTGAAATAGAGGAACAGTAAGCCTTATAGGGTATGGATGAGTCCCAGACTAAGGCTGTTGCAGTAAAATAGTACTACAGCAGCTCTGTCATTGAAGCTTATGTCTGTTAGACCAGAGACCCTTTTACCTCATCCTTACTAAGTGTAAGTCTTAGATAAAAATCTCTTCTTTTTACCCGACTGGGACTATGCTAACCATCAGGCCATGCTATATTCAGTGTTCAGATCAAGTGCTAGCTTCAAGTCTTCTCTAGATTACTGCAGTCAAGCCTTGAGCCTAAAGGAGTGGTAGCCTGGCTAAGCCTGGCTTCATTCATTATAATTAGTGGATAAAAAAGAGCTGCCGGTGTCTCACATGCCAGGCATTCTGAAACCGGATTTCCCTTTTTTAAGTTCCCACGGAGATCCAATTTTTGACAACAATAAAAACTTCCAGGAAATCCCCAGGAAGCTGAACTTTCTAATGTTCCTCTCACTACAACCCTCTCCATACTAAGAGGAAGGAGCTTATCCTGAAGGCCAACATCCTTTCAGATATCTCTACTTTTTCAGTCACAGTGGTGGTATATAAAAGTTCTTAGTCCTCCTCAAAAACCCATCCAGAGGTTGAGAACACATGAAGATAATACAGGCTGGAAAAACAGGAATGGTTTTAGTGTTCCGTGTAGTGCCTTGGATATTGGATAACTTAAACAAACAAGTTTTACTGATGTTTATTTCCCCACCAGCAGGAAATAATCTTTTTCTAGGAAATCCTAAGGGCTCAATCCTAGGAGCTGGATATGAAAAATACAATCACATCAGAGGGTAAGTTGGGGATACAGGACACATGTCCTATCTAAATTGGTACTAAGAAAAACACAACTGCATTAACCAAACACAACTCAGAACTAAGAACCATAAACATAAACCATGAATTTACTATCCTCAGGTAGACTCAGCATTTAGATGATTCTTATTTTTCCAGAAACCCTAAGGGAATTAAAAAAAAATCATTTAACATATATTCATGGTAAGGAATTTTATCTTCAGGGCAAAGAGAGGTCCATCTCAGTCCCCAGAAGGTTCTGGGTTCCATTAGGACTGTCCATTTTACAACTTTAGTTCCAGTTCTTCCTAGACATGAAAAGAACTCCAAAGGCCAGTCATCACAGCCACTGAAGAGAGCCAGATTCCAGTTCTGGTTAAATCCTTGGTGTCTGATCTATTTGGGAGCTGTAGACACTTGCTTCTTGGTTCTTTTGGAGGTCCTGCCGAAGCCCATGCAGCAGCTGGTTTAGAAGGGTAAGGCTGCTGTCTCTTTGAGGTACAGGCAGGGGCGGGAGGCAATTCCCTTTATATTCAATTACTGCCATCTTTGCCCGATCCTGCTTGTTTCGATTTGGGATCTGCACCATCCTTGTGTAGCCCCCATTCTGACCTTGGTACCGAGGGGCCAGTACTTTAAACAGCTTTGGGATCAAGTCTTTCTCCTATAGGACAAGAATTATTTAGCAGACAGCAAAGTCAGGAACAACTTCAGAAACATTTAACTTTTCCCAATTAACAAGGGTATGGTTCAAACCCACACTGATAGTCCTCCCCCACGCTCCAATATGGTACAAAGTTACAAAGAAGGGTCGCTTATAGGCAGACGTGCAGATTCATATGCACATCGACTTCAATTATAAAACATGATTCTTATTTAATTCACAGCACTAGTCCACAACTGAGTACCCTAGCTTAAATCTCACAGGGAGCAGAGGATTTGTTTTGGGAGGTGGGCTATGAGCACTCACTGTAAGCCAGAAGTCAGCCATGCGCATGGCTCGTTCGTTGGTGTCTCCCATTTTTCCATAGTCGATGAGCTGTGAGGACAAAACGAACGGATCCAACAAAAGCAAAAATCGTTAATCTTATTCTCCTACAGCCAGGCCGCAATCACTTCACTGCACTAGCAAAACACCTCACCCAGGCCTCAGCTCGAGCACAGCGGGTTTCACCCAGTTCCGGAACGCAGCCTGTGTCCCGCCCACAACAAGGCCTGGCAATTCCTCACCTTCTCGGCGTAGCCCTGCATCTCGTCCACACGCGCCCATGTCGCCTCGATGCGCTCGTGTCGCACCAGCCCGGTGAGTAAGTTTCGCAACAGGTGGATGCGGGACTCGGGACCAAGGCCCAGGCGGCGGAACACGCGCCCGTGGGAGATGGCGGACACCACTGACAGCCGCATGTTCCCAGCGTCCTCCAGCCCCCGGGAGCCGGAAGTGGGAACTCTCGGGGAGGACCAAGCAGCAGCGATTTCGCGAGACGCATGCGCCGTAGTTCGGCGCGTGGTGGACGTGTTTGCGCATGAGTATCAGAGCATGCCTTGTTGGCAGTCTGAGGAGGGCGGAGAAAGGGTGTTGACCTTTTCCAGAGGCGGCGATCTGGGAGGTCCTCCAGCGCCCGGAGCGCTCCGCTACAGCCAGGGAACTTGGCGCCCTCTAGCGTGCATCAGAGGGCCAGCGGGTTTCTGCTGTGCTGCGTCGGCTGGCCGGTGGTGCTCAGTGGTGTGGCACGCGCGCCGCGGAGCCTGCCGGGAAAGTGAGTCTCCCAGCAGAGTGGCACCTGAGAGGCGGAGAGGCGTGTGGGGCCCCAGGAGCTAGAAGTTTTAACGAGTTTTTAGTGGTGATAGTGAAATGAATAATAATGCTCGGGACAGAGACGCAGGTAATAAACACTGTTTTGTTTTGTTTTTGAGGCAGGCCTTGAATCACTGTCGCTGGCCTGGCCTCGAACTTGTGCCGTTCCTTTTGCCTCAGCCTCCCCAGTGCTGGGATTACAGGCCTACGCCTCCACACCCAAGTCAACATTCTGTTTTACTGACGAAAGTAAAAATTTCGGTTTAAAATTACAGCATTAAAATAAAAAATGATATTTTAAAATTATAATTTTTTGGAGATAGTGTTTCCCTATGTTACCCAGGTTGGCCTGGAACTCGCAGGGGATACTCCTGCCTCCACCTACAGAGTGCTGGGCATAGGACGCCATCCTTGCCAAGCTATATAAATGTATTTCTTGAGAAACGGGAAAACATACCCAAACATACCTATTTATTTATTTATTTATTTGGTATCAGGGATCAAACTCATGACCTTGCACTTATCAGGAAAGCACTTGAGCCACCCAGCTAATCCCCAGCCCAATGCCTGCATATTTATGTGCTAAGTAGTGATTAGTATCGTTGTTTTAGAACCTTAACACCTGTAAATTTGCAGTTATGCTCATAATTGCTCCTTGCTACAGGTCGAATTGTGTGCTCCATCCCCAAGATATGTGAAGTTCTAACCTGCTGTGACTTAATAATGTGACCTTGGAAAACAAGCAAGGGACCTTGCAGAAAAGTTAATCAAGATGAGTTTATACTGAACCAGGGTGGGTATCTAATTCAAAATGATTAATATCCTTATAAAAAGATGGCAAGTGAAGAGACAAAAATGTACACACAGAATGAAGATAATCAGGTAAGACAATCATAGAAAGAGAATACTTTGTGACCATGAAACCACACTTGCTGTTAAGCAGTTGAAAGTCCATGAAGGAACCCCAAAGATTACTGGACACACTTTAAGCTAAAATTGTTCCCTAGATCCTTCAGAGCGCATGGCCTTGTTTCTACATTGAATTTTTTTTTCTGGGACAGTGTTTCATTTTGTAGGCAGTTCAGACTGTCCTTGAACTCATGATGGCTATGAATTTGAGGTGATCCTCTCAGCCTTCCTAGTGTTGGGATTACAGGCTTGCACCAACACAGCTGGTTTCCACGTAGATTTCTTCTAATCTCCAGAGTGATATGACAGTGGTTCCTGTTGTTTTAAGCCTCATGTTTTGTGATACTTTGTCATGGCAGCCCTACAGTAACATGTCCACATGCAGTAGATTGTCAGTCTGTCTTCACTTATAAGTGACTAAAGAATAAAAAAATGTCTTTCACATGAAACAAGTTATACAAATAGGAAAATATACATTTTGTATATATTGGTAGAAATTTCTACAAATCACAAAAACAATAAATTTCACAATATATAAGTCTGTTCCTACCTTTTCTTTGGGAATAAGTTTTGCAGCTTTCAGTTATCTTTGTAATTGGACTGTGAAAAGGAAATTTAAAGGTTAGTTTTTTTTTTTTTTCTTTTAGAGATAGTGGCTTCTCCAAACTTTCTCAGTCCTAGGATATAAATGACTACTCCCACTTCTTCTTAGCCCAGGTAAATATGCAGATGTTGGCACCAGGAAGTCAAGTCCAATTTCATTCCCTTAGGCTGGGAGGGAGAGGTTTAAATCTGGGAAGAAATAGTTCAGCCAGCATGTTTATTGCCACGTTGTGTCCCCCTCTCTACTGCTCCTTGTAGTAATAGACTCTAGCATACTCTCTCCAGGTGAGATGGTGATGCAAGCTAAATGGCCTCTTACATTTCCTCAGGGCTAGCTTTGAATTAATCCCTTTTTCTTTTTACCAAAATAAGTGGCTTCCTTTTGATATAGGAGAAAGAAACTCCCTATTTACTGGATGTTTGGTAGGACTTTGTGTTCTCTAAAATTGAAGAATAAATTTTAGGCACAATAGAGGTTAAGAGCAGATTATATTTAGCTAGAGAAAAAAAGCTTCTGTCTGAGGGAGAGACAAAGGGATCTGCAGTGGGTTGCTGAGGATCCTGCCTTTTTCAGAGATTTTTATAGAGCAAAACCACGAGGTGAGCCAGGTCCACAGTGGGGAAAAATGGGAACTCATAAGGCAGATAGGTATGAGGTTGTACAGAACTGTGGTCAACCAATAAGATTACAAATATAATTGCTTAGGTAAAATTGATTAAATTGGGATCCAGTGGGAAAGCGAGTCATATAGCAGAATGAATACAGAATAAGGCCTTTTCCTGTAGGGGGTTGGGTTAGTGGCTCCTTCTGGCTTCCTCAAGGTGGAGATACCTATTTAGAATATCAATCCCTGATGTTTATACTTGGGGTGTGGTTGTCTTTTGTCAGAAGAGTCTGTGTGTTTCCAAGATTGCAAAATGTGTGGTTTTGTGCACTGCCTCCTCTTGAGGGCCCCCGCCCTGTCTAACTGCCTATAATATTTCTAATTAACTCAGTTGCCTGTAACACTTCGATCTGGTAAGCAGCAAACACATGAACCTTAGTGGCCACAATCGAAAATTTTCACTAAGATTTTTTACCAGAAAACAATTCATAGATTTCTGCTGGTAAAAATTTGTGAAGGGATTTAGCTAAGTGGCATAAGTGGCTGCCTGGCAAGCTCAAGGTCATGAGTTCAATCCCCAGTACAAAAAAAAAAAAAAAAGTGAAGGAAAATGATGAGAAAAATGAATCAAATTTGAAGACTATCAGAAGAGATAAGAGATAATGATCTTACACTTCTAGAAAAATTCAAAAGGATAGTGTATGACAATTCAGTTGTTGCCACCAAGAAGGAACAGTTTTTGGTTTTGCAGTTCCTGGCTTTCTCCAATTTTTGTGGGCCAATACTCAAAAATTTTAAACCTTGATATTTTCTTGTGTGTCATTCATTCAGCTTTAATCTGTCTGTTTGCAGATATTCTGTCCAATTTTTATTATTGTCTTTTAAAAACTGCATTAGATATTTTTTTAAATGAAAAAAGAACAAAAATGATGATGTAGAATTCCAAAACATGATATGAGATTAACAATGGTTACTATATATTTCATATTGTTATCTTCAAAGTAGTTGTTCCAATTAGAAGATATAGGCTTGAAAAAAATCATCAAACAATGAAAGCACAAACTATTCTTTTTGATCAACATTGATAAGTAGAATAATTATCTATCTTGTGTATATATACATATATATATGTATGTATATATAATCTGTCCCTTTCTTTTCTCCTTTCCCTCATCCAGATTGTTCTTTCCTTTTTAGCAGTTTCTTCCCCTTTCACTTTCAAAATAACTATTGTACATTTGGATGGTGTTTACACTTTCAGCTTTTTATACTACAAAGATAATATGATGTTTACAAATGCAAGTCTGATTTATTTCACTTATGAATATGGTCTCAAGTTGCATCCATTTATCCAAAAGCCTTGAGTTTATTTTTCTTTGTAGCTAAGTAGTACTCCATTGTATAAAAATGCATCGTTTTTATACATTCTGTAGTTGATGGGCATTTGGGTTGTTTCTAATGTCTAGCTGTTACAAATTGTGCTGCTATAAATAAACATGGATGCACATGTATTGCTGTGGTACGATGTTTTCAGTTTTTCTGGGAAAATTCCCAGATGGGGTACAGCTGTGTCGAATGGGACCTTCAAACCTTGTTTTCTGAGGAATTTTCACAGTGATTGTACCAGTCTACACTCCCACCAGTAGTGGAGAAGGGTTCTTTTTTCCGCACATCCCCACTAGCCTTTGTTATTGGTTGATATTTTCATGGCAGCCTTTCTTTCTAGAGTGAGGTGGAATTTCAGTGTTGTTTTAATTTGCATTTCTTGAATGACCAGTGATATTGAACATTTTTTTCATGTATTTTTCACCATTTGTATTTCTTCATCTGAGAAGTGCATATTCATCTCAGATGCCAATTTTTGGATAGGATCTTTGAATTTAGAGGTCTTGATTTTTTTTATTTCTTTATGTATTGTAGATAGAAGTCCTTTATCTGAGGGACAGTTGCCTAAATTTTTTTTACCATTCTGTGGGTTTTCTCTTCACTCTGGTGGTGATTTCTTTTGATATGCAAAAACTTTTTGGTAAGATGAGATTGCAGTTGTTGATTCTTTGAGGTACTTCTGGTGTAGTTTGAATTTTGTTCATGAACTGTCTGTCTATGCTGAGGTCTTCAAGATTTTTACCTATCTTGTCTTCTAGTAGATATAGTGTTTCTGTTTTAATATTTAGATCTTTGATCCATTTTGACTTTAGTGCATGGTGATAGACATGGGTCTAGTTTCAGTCTTCAGGATGTGGAAAGCCAGTTTTTTCAGCACCATTTATTAAAAAGATTACCTTTTTTCCAGGGACCATATTTGGCCCGTTTGTCAAAGGTAAGGTGGCTAAGCATGTTTGTAGTTGTACCTGCATCTTCTATTCTGTTCCACTGATCCTGAAGTCTGTTTTTTTTTGTTTTTGTTTTTGTTTTTTTTTTGCCAATAGCATGCTGACCTTATCACAGTAGCTTTGTAATATAGTTTCCAGTCAGGGATTGTGATACCTCCTGCCTTGTCATTGTTGCCCAGAATTGCCTTAGCTATTCTAGGTTTTCTCTGTTTCCAAATGAATTTTAGTAATGTTTTTTCTAGATCTGTGAGATATGCTAATGGTATTTTGCTCAGGATTGCATTAAATCTGTATCACAGTTTTGGGAGTATGACCATTTTCACAATGTTGGTTCTTCCTAACCATGAGCAAGGAAACTCTTTCCATTTTCTGATATCCTTTTGAATTTCCTTTTTCAGAATAGTGTAGTTTTCAATATATGGATATTTCACATCCTTTGTTAGATTGATTCCTAAATATTTCAATTTTGGAAATGCTATTTTGAAAGGTGTTATTTACAAAATTTCTCTCTCAGTGAGTTTGTTTTTTGTGTATAGGAAGGCTATTAATTTTTGTGTGTTGACATTGTATCCAACTATGCTGCTGAATTTGCTTATTAACCCTAAAAGTCTTTTGATGGAACTTTTGGGATCTTCTATGTAGGGTACCATGTCTTCTGCAAATAATGACAATTTAACTTCTTCCTTTCCTATCCTTATTCCTTTGATTTCTCTCTCTTGTCTAATGGCTTTGGCTAGCATTTCCAGAACTATATTGAATAGGACAGTTGATAGTGGACATCCCTGTCTTATTCCTGATTTTAGAGTGAAAGCTTTCTATTTTTGTCCAGTTACTATGATGTTGGCTGTTGGTTTGTCATAGATGGCTTTTATCAGATTGAAGTAGAGACCATCTGTTTAGATTTTCTGTAGAGTTTTTATCATGAGTGAGTATTGAGCTTTTTCAAAAACTTTTTCTGCATCTGTTGCAATGATAATGTGATTTTTGTCTTTGGCTCTGTTGATATGGTATATTATGCTTATTGTTTTGCACCTGTTGAATTATCCCTGCATTCCTGAGATGAATCCCACTTGGTGATGGTGTATAATCCTCTTGATGATTTGCTGTATTCTGTTTGCTTATATTTATTGCAGATTTTTTGCATCTATGTTCACTAGGGAGGTTGGCCTACAGTTCTCTCTTTTGGTTGGGTCTTTCTCTGTTTTTGTTATTAGTAATACTTGCCTCCAGGAATGAGTTAGGGAGTATTGCTTCCCTTTCAATTTCATTAAAGAGTTTGAGGAGTTTTGGCATTAAATCTTCTCTAAATTTCTTGTAGAATTCAGCAGAAAATCCATCAGGAAAAGGGCTTTTCTTTGTTGGTTAGTTTTTAATTACATTTTCAATTTCATTATGTGATGTGGGTTATTCATAATTTTTATTTCTTCTTGATTCAGCTTTGTTAATTCATACGTTTCTAAAAATCTGTCCAATCTGTGCTTTTCAGCCTATGCAAGTAAAGATTTTCAAAGTAAGTATTGATGATTTTCTGAATTTCCACAGAATCTGTAGTGATTTCACACTTTTTATTCCTTATTGCATTAATCTGAGTTTTACTTTCCTTTTTTTGATAAGGTTGGCTAGGGGTTTATCAATTTTATTTATTCTTTCAAAGAACAAACTTCAATTCATTGATTCTTTGTATTGTTTTCTTAGTTTTGATTTTGTTAATTTCTGCTCTGATCTTTATAATTTCCTCCCTTCTATGAACTTTGAGCTTGACTTGCTTTTTTTTTTCTAGAAGCTTAAGGTATAGCATTAGGTTGCTTATTTGTGCATATTCTGTTTTCCTGATGTGAGAATTCACTGCTATGTATTTCTGTTTTAGGACTGCTTTATTGTGTCCCACAGGTTCTGGTATGTTGTATCTGCATTTTCATTTGATTCCAGATATTGTTTCATTTTTTCTTTAATTTTATCTGTGATCTACTGGTTGTTCAGGAGGATGTTATTTAGTTTATAGTGTTTATGGAGTTTTTGTGGTTTGTTGCCACTAATTTCTAATTTCAGTGTACTATGTCTGATAATATGTATCCAATAATTTCAGTTCCTCTGCATTTACTTAAGCCTGTTCTGTGGGCTAGTATATGGTGTATTTTAGAGAACGTCCTGTATGCAGCTGAAAAGAATTTGTATTCTGATGTTACTGGGGGGAATACTTTGTAAACATCTGTTAAGTCCATTTATTCACATATTTGATTCAGTTCCATTATTTCTTTGTTGATTTTTTGTCTAGTTGATCTATCTCTTTGTCACAGTGGGATATTAAGGTCCCCTGTTACAATTGTGTTATTGTTTATTTGATTTTTCATGTCTATTAATATTTGTCTAATATATATGGATGCTCCCATATTTAGTACTTATGTATTTATGATTCTTATCTCTTCTGCTTGAAGTTTTCCCCTAACAAGCATATAGTGACCTTCTTTATCTCTTTTGATCATTTTTGGTTTGAAGTTTATTTTGTCTGCAAACAGAATAGTTACCTCTCCTTTGTTCTGGGTTCCTATTGCAGGGAGTATTGTTTTCCATCCTCTGATTTTCAGTCTATGAGTTTCTTTTTGAGTTAAACGTGTTTCTTTTATACAGTATATTATTGGATCTTTTTTTTTATCTGTTCTGCCAATCTATTTCTTTTTATTGGTGAAATGAGGCCATTTACATTGATGGTACTGACATGTATTGGCTTGTTTTTGTCTTGTTATTCTCCTCTTGTTGGTTCTCTGCTTTTCCCCTCTGTTTAATTGCTTACCCTTCTGGGTGATTTTTTCTGTTGTTGTTCTTGGAATTATGGTCATTTTTGTGTCTCTATCTTGAATATATTTTAGTACTCTTTCTAGGGTTGCTTTGGTAGCCATCATATTTCTTCAGTTGTTCTTTGTCATGGAAATATCTTATTTTTCCATTCATTTTGAAGGATAGTTTTGTAGGGTCAATCTGAATTGGAAGTTGTCTTCTTTCAGGGCTTCAAATACTTCACTCCAAGAACTTTTTGACTTGAGAGTTTGTGTTGAGAAGTCGGCCATGATTCTAATGGGCTATCCTTGAGAGATGATCTGTTTCTTATCTCTAACAGCTTTTAATATTCTGTTTTTATACTGAATTTCTGGGATCTTGATTATTATATGTCTGGGTGTAGATTTATTTTAGTTATGGCTGCTTGAAGTTTTTTATGCCTCACTTATCTGTTTGTCATGTTCTTTTCCCATGCTAAGGAAATTTTTTGCTATTACTTCTGCAAATAGTCTTTGTATGTCATTTGTGTTGATTCCTGCTTTTTCATTGACATCTAACATTCATGTGTTGTTTTTCTTCATGTTGTCTTTGAGCTGTTGAATTATTATTTCATGGTCCCTTGTTATTTTTAAGAGGTATTTTCTTTCATGAACACTAGCTGCAATTGTATTTCCAAGATTTGAAAGTCTATCTTCAGTTTTGTTCAATTGGTTCAATAGACTTTTTAATTTCCTGGATATCTTTTTGAGTCTGTTTCATGCTATTTTTTCCCATATTGTTCATTCAAGGTTTCTATCATTTTCCTATGTGCCTGTATTTTTTTAAATCTATATCTTCTCTAGCCATATATGCTAAATTCATTAAAGTAGTAATTTCTTTTTTAATTTTTTTAAATTAAAGTAGTAATTTCTTTTTTTACCTGAGAGATTATTTCTGATCTAATTTCTTCCATAGCCTTGTGGATTTGTTTCTTTCCTTCACTTGCTGTCTTTTCAGAAATTTCAGGTGTGTGTTTTCTAAGTCTTCTATGGTGATGTCTTCTGTTCTTGTTCAAGATGGGCTGGAGGTCTGAGATTGCATTTTGCTTTTTTGTCTCGTCATTTTTACATCTTGGTTCATAGTTTAGTCTTTTCAATCTCACTAGTCTCGCCTGTCTATCATGTATGTCTTAGTCAGTGTCTTGCAGTGTGACTGGCCTTCACCCAGTTGCCAGTTTCCACAATGTAGGGGGAAGGCTAGTTACCTGAATTTGTCCTGCAGGGCCAATTAAGTGAGTCCTGGATTTTTCCTGGGCTGACCAGCCTAGGAGTACTGTTGTGAACCAACCCCTAAATTGTATTGTTACTGCTGTTTCTGACTTTTCCAGATCATCAGACCTACCTTTCCATGGTGCACCCCATCTGAGGCTATACTGTGTCACTGGGGGTCTCACAGGCCTACCCAGGTTCCTCTGGGTGTTGGTGGGGACAGCCTCACCTGCACTCTTACTGTCCTTCCCAAGGTCCTCTGGATGGAGGGAGGGCTCACTCATGCTCTAGTTAGCCCACTGAGGTTCTCCAGGTGGGAGAGGTGGTAATCTAGGCTCTTGGTTGCCTGCCAAGGTCTTCTGGGTGGAGGAAAATATTATTATTATTCTTGAGACAGGGTCTTGCTTTTTAGTTTAGCCCGTAAGGCTTGATTTGGATATGACTCTCTCAATACCCAACCTGTCTTCAGCAGAGGCATTGTTCTCAGTTCAACACTGATGCCCTAAGTAAACACAGGATATCTAAAAAGAGATAAGATGAAACACAGAATCTTGCAAGCACCTGGACCTCTAAAGATACCAAAGTATTTACACTAGACAACTCAAGGACTTTGCCCACTGAGGCACAGAGCATCCAGAGACTTTTGATCACTGAAGTTTACTTTGATCTTCCTGCTTAATGTCCCTTGCCTTCTTTGATGCCCTATAAAAAATCCCTGCGTCTCTTTGCTGCCTAAAGATGGCCTTTTCACTCTGTCTACCTGTACCATGTCACAGTAAATTCCACGCTGTATTGCTTTTCCATAAGCCCAGTAGTCTTGGCTGGTCTCTGCTTTGCACCATTCCTCAAACAGCCTGAATTTAAACTCACTGTGTAGCCCAGGCTGGCCTTAAACTCATGGTAACCCTCCTGCCTCAGCCTCCTAAGTGCTGTAATTATAGGCATGTGCCACCATGCCCAACCTGTGTTTTATTATTAAGCAAACAAAAAACAAGAATAACAAAACTAATTCAGAAAAGAAAAATTCTGTACATGTAAGTTTATATGTCTTCTGGCTTGTAAGTGATATTTGTATCCCAAGGGTTTGAGTCATGAAATATACATGAAATAAGCTTGAAAGATGACCAACTCTTACGAATTTAATGTTAAAAATAATATGTATGGCAGAATTTGTGTAAATGATAGTTTTTCAAAATAATATCTATATAGAATGAAGTATCATTAGTAGATAATTTCAAGGCTGTATATGTATTACAATTCAGTAATCCTAGCAGTAATTTAGACCTACAAAAGACTTTTCTGCTAAGGTTGTCTAGAAGTGTTGTTCACATATGATAATAAAAATGAATTGACTTTCAGTTTTGTTACTACTTTAAAATACTTTTTTTCTCCACTACTTTAAAATTCCTCATGGATAATTTGTCTGCATATTTTTGTACCCATGAAAGACTGTTCGTACCTGTCAACGCTTGTTATACATTGGCTCTAAGTATGAACTGAGTCCCCAAGGGTTAGAGTGGATCTGAGTGTTCCTCACCAGGACTTGGAGTAACTCATGAGAGTCCAGGTTGAACCCTTATTGAAGTGTTGGTAGAGACTGTCAGTCTGAGAAGATTGTGGAAAGTGATTTCAAGCAGTGTTTTGGAGGCAGCTGGAGAAGAAAGATCCCAACCTTTAGATTTTTTTCTGCCCATAGCTTCTGCTGGGAGAAAGAGATTGGATCTGCCAACATCACTGCACAGAATTTTAAATGTCTGCATTCTGTCTATGGAAACCTCCATGGTGCAGTGTTACTGGATGGCAGTCCTGTGAGACTTCTTTCTAGGTCTTTGGTATCCTGAACAAAGAATTGGACAAGACACATAGGAGAGGTAGTGAAGGTGTACATTTACCGAAGGTGGAAGTACACTCTACAGAGTGAGAGCAGGTCTGTGCTGGTGAGAAGGCTTGCAGCAGCTCTGAGATTAAAGTAAAAGGGTTCTTTAGTATTCAAAACACCTGACTTGAGCACCACATCACGCAAATAAGGCAACTGTCTTGGCAAAAACTCACTTGGCCTCATACAGGATGTAAACTGTCCTACCAAAAATCTCTCTTGGGTCTCTTAGTAGCTGTAAATGAAGAATCAGAAACAGTGTCTTTTGATTAATGGTATCCACATGTAAGTGAAGGATTGAGAAAAGCATGTTCTGATTGGTCCTGTGAGCAAATAAAGGGCTGAAAATAGCATCTTTCTGAATGATTGACAATGCTCAGAAGTTGACCACTTGATGTCATTTTGGGTCCGATGTTCTATGCATGTCCTTTTTTTAAAGGAAACATCTGAACTTGTTAGGCATGGGACTTTATGACTTTTAACACATTTCCCCCAGTTGGTTGTTCAGTTTTCCCCAGCCCTCCGCAACCTTCTTGGAGCCATTGCAGGCAACTCTGTAAGTGCCCAATCAAGAATTTGGTCATGAAGAGGTCACTTAGACCTCAAGCCAACTTGTGGTTCTATCTCTGCACTAGAATACTGAATGTCTAGACTTATAATAGGGACTTGCTTTTCTTACTCTGTGTGTATGTGTGTGTGTGTATGTATATTCTCCCATCTCCCACCCAGATGGGGCCTTATCCCATCTCTGAAACCAATGTTCTCAGGAAGTTTGGACAAACACATAACCTCTAGTATTGAATGGAACAGTGATTGTATTAGGTCCAGTTAAAATGATTTTATCCACATTTACTCATAACGATATTGATGATAATAACAAATCAAAGCATACCCCAAAGGAAACAAGCAATCAGATAAGGAGTTGAATTTAGAAAATATGCTCCTGGTCTTAGGCAACTAAATTCAAGGTGTTCAGGGCTGTACAAAGGTACAGAATTTGGATAGAATCAGTGTAACCCTTTATGTGATATTTCACTCTGAAAATGGTTACTAGCTGTTTCCAACTTTGCTAACTTTTTCCATGTGGTGTTTTTTCCTCCCCTGCTTTATTTCCTTGTATTATTATTGAGATGAACTGCCTGTTGTGGAAATTATAAGGTCCTTCAAGTTCAGAGAGGAACTCTGACTCATGTGTTTCATTGTCTTTGCCTTTGGCTCCACCCTCAAGCTTAGCACACTGCTTTTCTAAATTCTTCAATACAAGTTTGTAAAAATAAAAGAGAACTTGGAAAAAAAAGTTTGTTTTTTTTGTCTGTGTCATTGATAATTATATCTTTATTTAAAACAATTATTCTCTTCTTACTCTTTCATTCGATAGATGGTTATTGACATACTATTTGGTGAGGCACACGTTAACTAGCTTTCATCAAATATTTCACTAATTTTGTCTCTGTGTGGAATATTCTTTTTTTCTCTGACATTTTATTAATGGGGCTATGTTATTAAAAAAGGTCTCTTCAGCTCTTTTCTCTTTCATATAAGCCTGAACTTAGAGATGTCACTGGCTATACTACTAGCAAAGCAACTATTTTTTTTTTTGTTCTTTCTCTCATCCCAGCGTACATATTTCTCCACCATTGGATATTTGTACTTTACCCCCTACTTCCCTATTTTATAAAACCTTGAGCTGAAAAAAAAAAAAAGCCTGACAATAGGCACATCAGAGGAGACAGTAGCTATAAAACAGATCCATTGAAAGGAGCCTTGCTGATCACCCAGTCCAAACATTTTAAATCTTTTTTTGCGCCTTTTGACCAAGACTGATAGATTCTGTTTTACTGAGAATAATGTTTTTAAGTGCATAAAATAAAACATAAAGAAACCAATTGTATTGCTTTCAAAATACTTTATAAACATTTCCAATTTGGTGACATCAACAGTATGTACTGTTTTTATGTGAAATAGCAAGATATAGTGGTTGGTTTAATAACTACTATAATTTTTCAAAGTAGTAAACATAGTACTTTGAAGTATTTATAACAACTGTAATCTTACACAAAACTGATTTCTACTATAAAGGATCATTGTTACTAGTACTGTGGTGATATGGCATACAATTTGAAGAAAATGTTACATTAAGATCAGTGTAAATAAAGGCATTTTCTTCTCCTTTTCCAAATTCACTGATCTGCAGAATTTTATTCATTGACTGTTTGGGTGTCTGTGACCTCCAGGTTAAAAACAGCTGAGCTGTTGTGCAATTGAGGGGACTAAGGACCATCCCTGTGAAAAAGTGAAGAGAAATTCTATTTCTGGAAAGAGAAGAACTACGTTTAAATGCAAGTATAGCTCAGTAATGAGTATTGAGTCTGCACCTCCACCCCAACCCCAAAGTTCTTTTAAATATATGTTAAAACTTAACTGGCACCTACTGGGCTAGCTATTGGGGATTAACTGGGTAACTGTTTTAGGAGATCTATAACCTAATGAGGAATTAAATATTAAGTAAATATGTAGAAGTTATTTAACCTGCTTAGGAACAATATGAGTTTCTGTGGATATATATAATGGAGAAAATTTAAGTTAGTAGGTCAGGGAAGGCTTTTGTGAATAAGCGATGCCTACGCTGAGCCCTGAAAATATATAAAAATTAGCTAGATGAAAAAGTAGGGCATGAATGTTTGAAGATCCATAAGAAAAAGAACACAGGGGTGCTCAGGATTTAGCTCAGGGGCATAAGCACCTGACTGGTGAGTGCAAGATTGTGAGTTTGAACCCTGTTACCAAAAACAAACAAATAAACACATGGAAACATTTTTGGACTAGAGAAAAATTCACTGTGACTGCAGAAAAAGAAGTGAATGGAAAGTGGAGAATGTTCAGTAAAGTCTGGAGTGCTGCATGAATCACATTGTGCCTGACCACATAATGCATATAAACAGTTTTGGAATTTGTTTTAAAAGGCGGTGGGAGGCCACTGTAGCCTTTTGAGTAGAGGAATAATATGATCAGATTTGCTTTTTACAATAGATATCTTTACTTAGCTTGTGGAAAATAGGTAGAAAAGTTAGAGTAGAATCAAGGAGACCAGTTAAGAAACTTGGGGTAGTATAAGAAGATAGTGACTTAGAAGAGGTGGTGACTTGTTTGTTTATTCAACAAATATTTATTAAATATTTTCACAGTCCTAACAGGAAGCAAATGGCACACTCAAACTATGTAAGATGTGGGCTGGTTTTAGGACCCCCAAGGTTAGCAATATGGGCTCCATTACTACCTTTAGGCCTCAAGAGTGGGGAGCAGTTCCTTGGGAAAAGGGAAGCTAGGCAAGGTAGCTGAATGTATGGTTCGGAGCAATGTATGGAGAGGGTAGGAAGTGTAAGAAGGAGCCTGGAGGCATCAGTAAGTTCTGTCTTTTCTCCTTTTCATCTTTTGCTGGTGCTTCCTAGCCATTATCTAGAGACAAGAAGGCAATGAAGCCTAGTATTTGGGGACAGAACAGAACAGAGAAGGATGGAGTGTGTATCTGAGGAGGTAAACAAAATATCCAGCATAAGCAACAACAACAGCAATAACAAAACATACTATACCTCTGCATTCATATAGTTTACATTCTAAGAAAGCTGTCTTTTAAAAAAAATTCATAATGATTACATGCATCATGGTACATTGCATAGCACATCTTAATTCTTTTTACTGCCCATTCCCTCTCTTCTGCCTCCTGCTATCTTAAACTGAGGTATGCACACCCCTGGGGGTACACAGTCATTTTCTGGGAAATACACGTTTGGATACTTTTATGGTAGTTTATTCCACGACTTCAATTTCTGTATGTCTTCTTTTCAAAATTGAAATACCCAAGAAAATATCTGTAGTAGAAGTATCATTCTTGTCCTTTTCAACTTGCTTCTTCCTATTGACCTATTACTTTATTTTTTTTCTGTTACTTGAAAAAGAAAACTGTTTCTTTACCATCTGGATACTTACTATAGTGCATCGCTCTGTGTAAGAAATCCAGGGGTCAATCAAAGGAACAAATTAAAGTATTGGTGCCTGTGAGTCTTCCTTATTCATGTTTATATGAAATTGCTATTAAGGGTGAAATATCACATTGTGTTATTTTTGGCTCATGATGGAATATACTGAAGTCAGATATATTGTAAAATATATAATGTATATATATAAAATATATATAATATATAATATATAATATATTGTAAAATATAAAAAAATAATGTTTGTTTAATGACTTCATTTAACGCCTAATAATCATTAACACAAAGAAACAAACGTATGTATTGTTTCTAAAGGAAAATATTGAGAAAATCATAGAATTTATTGGTGAGAAATGTAGGAGGTGATGATAATTTTATCTATATGACAAATTCATGGCAATGTAATAAACTCATCTATCATCTATCTAATGTGGCTTGGAATGTTAAAGATTTATAAAACTCATGCTGAGAATATAATCTCTTACCTTTTTGTGTCTTTGCATTTTTATTAATTTCAGTAATGAGAAAAAACGTAATGAATTATTTATTAGTGTCAGTTGCATATTTTATATAATTTCAGGAATTAGAAGAAGCAAATTTTATGTTTATTTTCAACATTTTAATGTTACATAGAAGAGAAAAAACAATGAATGAATGTATTGGAAGTAAATTAATCTTGAACGTTTATTCAGTTCCTGGGAGAAATGTTTTATGTCTTCCCCTTTTTAAACAGCTTTATTGAGGGAAAATTTCCATAACATAAATTTGTTTCATTAGCTTTTGAACAGGTTTAAATATTATAAATACATACTTGTTTTCTTTTTCTTAACCTTTGGCTAAAAGTCTTTTTACTTGTCACTCTTCACCTAATTCTCATGCAATTTTTCTTATTCTTACCGTGTAGATTGGAGACTTAGATTAGCTTTACCTAATCTGTACTGTAAATAATGCCTTCAACAACAAGTACAGTTTTTAAATCCTGCACTTCCAAGTGGCCCACTAGCTTTTCTTTTTGCTGATTTATACTGAACCCAGTCTCATTTTATCATTGGATAGAATATTCATTTAAGAATAAATGAATTAATTAAAAATCTGCTGTGTCCATATCTTTAGATATATTTTTCAGTGAAATGTTTACTTTTTATGTTTAAAAATTATTCACACTACTAATTTCTTTTGTTCATTGAAGGGATCAGTTACTGCCTATATTGGCTGATTAATTTTGCATGTCTGTATCTTATAATCTGAGCAACTACTTTGAAGATAACAATATGAAATATGTTAATGATTGCTAATTTTTTATCCTGTTTTAAAATCCTATTATTATTTTTATTTTTGTTTACTTTTCTCTTAAAAAAAAGAATTATCCATCAGCAAGTCATGGTGGGGCAGTCTATCTGTAATTCCAGCACTCTGGGAGACTGAGATAGGAGAATTACAAATTTCAGAATTTGCCTTAAAAAATACATAAAGAAACAAAAAGTTTCATCACAAACTTGACTTGTGAAATACTTTGTTTTGTTCTGTTATTCACTAACAAAAATGGCAACTGAATCCGTACAGTTGACATGTAATTTAATTTTCTATACTTAGTTTAGTGATAAGGAGTTTGCAAGCAGAATATGCCAATAATTCCTATAAAATCAGCATAAATTAAAAGTGAATGAAAGATTGGAGCAGGTACCTTCTAAAAACAAATATATAAATAGTCAAGAAAGCATGAAAATGTACAACTTTGTTATAAATAATGGAAATGTTTCAAAATTATGTTGAATTATATGTACCATATACTCTATATTGGCTAAAATTAAAATGAATAAAGTCAAGTGTTGGTGATATAAGAAGTAACTAGAACTCCCATACATTGTTGCTGAGGTGTAAATGAATATAGACACCCTAAAAATGGTATTCTATATTGAAGTTGAAGGTATGTATATACACTGACCTAGTAATTCTTCTAGCATATAGTTAATGGACACATAGATGTATGGAAAAATGTTTATAGCAACTTTAAAACATTCCCAAGGTAGAAATAATCCAAATGTTCAAATCAGTAGTATAATGGATAAATGATATGTTCATATCATGAAATGTTATAGAATAATTTAAATTAACTGATACAACTTCCAGGTAGTAACATGAATAGATGTTGCAAATATATTCAATGAAGGAATTTAGGCACAAAACATACATACTGTTATCATTCCAGTAGCTTTTACCCAGATCTAATCTATGGTGCTTGTGTAGTCAAAAGGGGTTATGGTGATTATGGAAAGGGTTTAAGGGGGTATTTCTGGGGTGTTGGTAAGTTCTACAACTTGACCTGGATGATGGTTAGTGGATTGTGTTTGTGACAAATTCATTGAGCTGTACACCATTTTTGTTATTTCTTGTATAACTGTGATATTTCATATAAAAAAATCTTCTATAGTCTTCTGATTCATTGAGGGTTATTTTCTCTTTGAGTGTGGTACTGATAAAGGTCCCCCCAAAATGTCCATGTCCTAATCACTAGAACCTGTGAATTGGTTTATGTAATTTGGCAAAATAACTTGGCCAATGTCATCAAAATAAGGATTTTGAAGTAGGGAGATTATTCTGATTATCTAGGTGGGTCCAGTATGATCACAAAGGTCTTTATAAAAGAGGGAATCAGAAGGTGATGCAACATGAGAAAAACTTGGCTGGTCCTTGGTGGTGTTGAAGACACACAGGAGGTATGATTCTAAGAATCCAGACAGTTGATAGAAGGTGGAAAAGGCAAGGAAATGGATTTTCTCTTAGGGCCTCCAAAAGGAACAAGTCCTGCCAATATCTTGTGTTTAGTTCCATTAGACCCAATTATAACCTTCAGAACTAAAAGATAAATCTGTTGTTTTAAACCAAGTTGTAGTTTGTTACCACAGGAATAGAAAACCGAAACAGTGAGTTACACATAGTACTCATCAGAATATATTGCACATAATAGGTACTCTGCAGAAAGTGTATTGAATGAATGGTTGAACTTACAAAGTGGGCCAGATGCTTAACTAGGATGAAGGAATTTTCTAAGTGTGTTTCTGTTAGACTTCAAGACTAGTATCACATGCAGTGGCCAGGTTTCTTCTGGTCTCTCTCCCTCTAATCTTCAAATTTGAAACTTTTCAGTCCAAAGGCCTAGAAGTGAGGTGAACAGAGCACGCACTCTGTATTCATCCAATACAGCAAACTGAGGATGAGGATGTGGATGAAGACTGCATCATTAGAGCTTTTCCTTAGTCCATTGGGGCATTCATTTTTCTGAAGGAGATAAGAATTCTTTACAAAAGTAGAGAAAAAGACCTAGGAATATTAGTCTTTAGATATCCAGAATGGAATTTTCCATGTATCAGGTTTAGGATTCAGTCACATAGTGACAGCATACCATGGTCAAGTAGAGGGTGGTCCTGCAGTTTAACTGCAGAAGGATGCCGAGTTTTTATGTGTTGTGGGTGCTGAATTGAAACCCAGTGGGCTGTAACAGGCCTATCATGCCAGAGTGAGTTGACTCGATTTGTGGGACAGAGGATATGGCAATAAACCCATGGTTCTGGAGCCAGTGGAATGCAACTGTCGTAACAGAAGCTCAGGAGCATTCTTTCTGCCAAAGGTATAGACCAAGTATGGACTCTTCTGTCGAGCAGGGCTCCACAGACCAGTAGACAGCACTGCTTCAGGCTAGCGCTGTTTCTCAATGCCCAGGAAATTGTACAAACCACCCTCTACCAAGCTTTGGAGAAGCAGAAAAAGGAGAACCCTGAGTGATCAAGCATTGCTATAGCCAATAGAGATTGAATACTTTCTAAAAGCATATTCAGAAAGTCAGACTGCATTAAGTTTAAACTAGATTAAACCATTTTTTCACCTGCTAATCAGTTGATGTGGATTTGGGAGGAATGCCAGATGATACAGTAAAATAAAGTATAATGTTTCTGTAAATCACCTGATTTCTATTGTAAACCTTGAGATTCGTCTCTAATTGTCCTTCTGCTCAGTCATTGAGATTTATTTTTGAATAGGGTTCCAGAAGAGGAAAGAGAAGATTATTGAACAACATACTTTCAATTCATCTCTCTCTTTTCTCTCCTTCCTTTCCTATTTATGTTTCCTGATCTGTCTTTGAGTTTGGGAAGCTGGAGGGTATTTGAACTTATATCTATAGGCTTCTTTCTCCTATGTGACTCTCTTCTCCCTCCTATAGAGGATGCTTTCCAGGAAGGAAAGTGTCTAATAAATGTCTGCATTAAATGTGAAGGTTACTGAAATTTCATCAAGTATGAAGCCCTGTGATACAGTATTTATAAGGAAGAAAAATCTGTCTGTGACCTGCACACAGGGAAGAAGGAAATAGGCATTTAAATAAATGATTGTTATAAGTACTACCATTGACAAAAAAAACTTCTGAGACTTAAAAAAACAATTTCATATTTTGTTCACCATTATAGGATCTGCAAATGTTAAAAAAATAATTTGTAGATACATGAAACCTTTTTCACTTGATGGACAAAAGTCAGCATATACATGAATTATGGGTCTTCCTACAGTAATTGTACAGCTACCAGAAATGGACAATATTAATTAATGTGAGATTTTTATACTGCTTTTTTTCTAGGCTCCTTCTGTCATATCAATGAAGACATTGTTGATCTCCAATTATTGCTTTATCTTTTGGCAACATGTCCATCTCGTGTTTCCGTGCTATTAATCACGTTTTACTCTGCCTATTCGTATTTTATCATTTGTGTATATCTTTAAGCAGCAGATATGTCTAATTCATTTGTAAAGATCTGAGTCCTGGAAAAATTCTATGTGTATAGGCCATGCTTGGTATGAAATATTTATTAATCTCAAGTTGTGCAAAGCTGTATATTAAAAATGTTAATTTCGGTGCTATGCATAGTAGTGAAAATTTGGGAACTTCAGTTGACAGTTGGGTTCTGATTAATTGCATGCAAAAGAATAGCGTGTAGGGATTACATTATTCATTAAACTAGATCAGTATTTGTTGGTTTTGAAAGATGTTCATGGTAGATGTTTAGTGGAGAAAGAAATTAGAGTGCTTATACGATCCATTTCAATGTATAAAAATTATGTGTGTTTAACCTTGTGCCCATATTCCTGGAATATTAATGGTTATTAAAATGTTTATACAAAGTGGTATTTTGTGTTCTTAATGTTTTACAGAATTTTGAATTTTCCAATGAATATGTTATTTTATTAAAAAAATAATGAGGGTTTCAAAATTTTTATTCTTCATATCTTACTCAGAATTCTTTAGAGAATCATTGCATAGTTGTTCTTAATCAGGACAATTAAAGTGTTTCAGGAATATTTGGCAACCTCTGGAGACATTTTTGTTTGTCATGACTGCTGGAAATATTACCAGGATCCAGTGGGTAGAGTTCATGGATGCTGTTGGTTATCTTATAAAGCATAGGACAGTCCCTTACAACAAAGAATTTTGTGGCCTTAATGTTGATAGTGCTGAGGTTGTGGCAATTTGATTTCTGTATCCTGATAAGGCTCATTACCACCATCTGGTGGTAGGAAAAGAACCTGCAGCTTTTATGTAGCTTCGTTCTGAAGCCAGTTGCTCCTTGAACTAAGCCCTCAGAAATAAAATGGAAGGTGATAAAAAGGATATCTGCAGTTAAAGTAGGAAGTGGGGAAAGCAAAGAAATTCACAGTTGACAGGCTCCTTGATACTCTTATGGAGACTAGTAGTTTCTTCCGAAGCTATCGTTGTAATTTATAAACCTCACATTACAATTCCTCTTTTCTATTCTTACTGGGATTCTAGGGGCTCAAAATAAATAGATGTCGAGGCAAGAAAGCTTTTGAGTAACCTTTAACTTGATGGATGGAGAGAATCTCTACTTGTACCTATATAACATTCTCTCCCAACATCTGGCAAAAGAGAGCAACATCCTCTCAAGGGGTGAGAGAGTGTAGGCCTTCCCAGTACATAGTATGATAAGCCTTTGGTTTTGTCAGGAATATTTCCTGCCTGGAATACATAGGACCAAAATAAGTTTCCTAGCTTTGGCTAGGAACTTTGCCTAGGAACTATGGCCTCCATTTCATGCTCCAAAGGAGTGCATTTCCAAAGCTGAGGCATCTTTCCTTGACCCTGCCCCTTTAACCTCCAATTTAAAGGACATGTGGAAAAAAAAAAACCCTATTCTTGTTATGCTTATCAATGTTATTTGTGTTTTTTTCCACTGATTCTTTGATTTCTGATGATCACCTACTAGTAAATTGCTCACCAGCATCTATGTCTTCTTTCCGCTGCGCTCAACAGTGGGCCATTGCTTATTTTTCTGTCTACTAGTTATTGGAAGGCCTGCACTCTCTCACCCCTTGAAAGGATGTTGCTCTCTTTTGCCAGATGTTGAGAGAGAATGTTATATAGCCCTTACTTTCTTTTCATACTGGTTCTTTATTCTCCACAGCCCCATTGTTCAAATCCATTTGGATTTAGCAGTTTTTCCCAAGGCCTTCAGGAATATTGCAGATTGGTTTCTCCAGAAGCAGATGCTGAAACTGTGCAAGTTATTAGGGGTTAATACCTATGAAAGACAGGCCAGAAATAGAATTGCCAGAGGAAGAAATTGGACTGTGATGAAGCCCTCACAAATTCTGAGCCAGGTGGGAGTTCTGGTTTGAAGGCCATCTGAGCATCCTGTGTCAAGCCAGGATGGCAGGACTCTCTCACTCAATCACTAGACACAGGTTCCTCTTGCACCTACCCTGTGACGCACATGACCTCAGCTGAAAAGACTTTCTGTAACTGAGCCAGATTTGAAAGATTCAACAGCTGAAGAGTGACTGCTTGCTTCTCAGCTGAGCAGCATATTCTTCCTTGAAGGAGGATCTGGGTGGTACATTTCTGTTCGCTCACAGATTAGTTGATGGGGATCAGGGTGTAAACTAATATAAACATGATTGCTTTCACAATTCTAAGAGCAAGCACTAAAGATAGTTAAACTGTTATGGAGGTCCAGGAGGTCATGCCCTGCTTCACATATCTTCCAATGTGAAGCAAACACAAATCACTTGGATTGCACTAAAAATAATATTAGGTGGTTATTAGGTAGCTGTTGTCAAAGGAATGAAACAATGCTGTTTTTCTGTCTTCCATTCCTCACTCTGTTTTTGAGGTTTACAGTTTTAATTTTGTTTTATTTTGTAAAATTCTATTAGAGAAAATAAAATGTAGATAGGGAAAATAAGGCAAATGAATTTGTAACTACTATTTGGTCAAATATAGAACTTGGACCTACTTTTTATGAACTTATAACTGAACATGAAGTGTACATGTAACTGCATTTAAGTATACTAGCAATAACAATAGTTTTAATAACCACTATAATTACCTTCATGAACATAACTTGTTGCTCCTGTTGCTGCTGCCTACACTACTACTACTACCTAACTCAACACATTTCACATGCCACACGCACATTTAATGTGAAGTCATCCTCACACCTCTAAGAGATGGCAACATTTTATAGATTAAGAAAATGAATCAGAAACAGCTTAATTCACCTGAGGTCACATAGTTGGCAAATGGTGGAGGTCTGAGGCATAGTTAAAGGGTCTAACTTCTGAGCTTGGGCTCTTAATTGCAACTACAAGGTAGCAGTCTCTAATTCTCAACCCCTAGATTAGATCTACTAATTTACTTCATCTTGAATCCCTTCCTCATTTTGCTTTCTCGCTCCTTCCTTTTTTTTTTTTTTTTGAGACAGAGTCTCACTCTGCAGTTCAGGCTGACCTTGAACTTACTTGGTAGCCCAGGCTGGCCCTGAACTTGCAGCAATCCTCCTGCCTCAGCCTCCTGAGTTCTGGAATTACAGGTATGAACCACTATGCCTGGCTCCTTCATTTATTTTTACTGGAATACTTTTTCCAATATATCACTGCATGGAAATGATACATGTCTTAGGCCTACTTCTAAGGAACCTAAGACATACTGTTTTCCATACCAATAAAGAATTGTGGTAGCAACTTTGCTAAGTCATTAGTTGGTTAGGATTTGGAATAGTTGTCACTATCAAGAAAGTGCCCAAAGACTTTGATAATCTAAAGTGCATTTTGAACTATTAAATTATAATCACATTTATTGCAAACTATATTCTCAAATGTGATTTCTTAAGGAGTCCATGTTGACTATTCCTGCCAGTGAAACTCGGATGAGATTGTTTCAATCTGTCAATGTATTATAGTAAAATTATTCAAAATAAAGAAGTAAGAAACTTGGGAGAGACAGTATAACACAGTAACTTAGTGCGTACCATCCTATGTATCTTATATATGGTAATTCACTTATCTCCCCTCAATCTAGCATGAGAAATCTACCATTTCATTGTTTTGAGTATCTAAGCACAAAGAAATTATATGTTCAAGTCCTCACAGGCATTGTTCCTACAAAGGCAGCAGTATTAGTAGTTATCCTGTGTCACTGATATTATAGCTTCCTCCACTGCCTTTTCCACTTGTGCACCAAAACACTAACATAAAGCATTGATTGGTTTTTCAGTCTTCACTGAAGGGTTGGAATAGTAAGAAGTATAATTATGAGGAAAGGAGAAAATAAAATTGTATGTTTTACATGTATTTCTCCATAGCCCAAATAAAAGGCAGCCGAAAACTTAAAGGAGTCAATATACCTCATTCCCTTGACTTTCAGTTGCGTTTCTAAGAACAAAGAATTCCTTCAAAATATTTCAGTGCATTTTGAATTTTTATTTAATTCACACCTTTATTTTTAAGATTTTGTTTTTATTGCAGATAATTGTATATATTTATGGGATACAAACTGATTCTTTCATGTATGTATACATTGGGGAATGAACAAATCAGGTTAATAAATCTATCACTTCACATTTTTGTGGCAAGAACATTTAAAATACACATTTTTAGCAGTTTTGAAATGTATGTTATTAACTATTGTTAATTTGATGTGAGATAGATCACCAGAACTTACATCTCTTGTCTAACTGAAACTTTATACCCTGTGACCAACATTTCCCTTTTCCCCATCCTCCCCTCAGCTTCTAATCACCATTTTATAAGTGAGTAAATCACATTTTAATCACAAGATGTGATGTCCTAGAATCCATCACCATCTTAATTCCATCCATGCATAAGTGTGGCTCCTTTCCCACTCTACTTTGGATCTGTATCTTAACTGACAGGAATCTCCTTGAAATCTGATGTGGTGATTTCAGTTACTGTTTCTCTGTTTCACACTTTCAGTGACTCTGAGAAACCATGGGAATACAATTCCACCTAACTTTGTAACTCTGGCCATCTCTAATTTTGTGGCCTAACCTGCATATGGTATCTCTGCATCTTGACCTCATCCTTACTGATTCCATCCATTTCCCCTACTTTTATTATTTCCTTCTTCAGTGATGCCCAAACCTCTGACACAACAATCCCTTCTAAATCTGATTCTGTCTCGATGGCAGAATAATTTTTCTAGTAGTATGACAGAATACCCTCTGCTATGACAGAGATAGTTGTCTTCTCTCTATCCCAATTTACCTCTTTCCAATTTTTTGTGATCTCTTGAGAACAACCTCTGCATCTCATTTAATAATCATATTGCTTAAATACCTGAGGAATTTATCAAAGGTCTTTTTTATTTATACAAAATAATTTTAGCTTGAAAGTAAAAAGTAAAATAAATGATACTTCTTAGTTAAATGTATTTATGGATTCATTAAATAATGTAAAAAATGATTCAGCAAATGTTAATAGAAACTTTAGCCCTTTTCAGGGATGCAGTAATGTGAGAGACAGGTCCTATTCTGTGTGCAGGTTTTGTTTCCATGACCATTTCAATCTTAGCAGATTCTCCAGTTCTCATCAAGACTAACTTTTCAGAGAACAACAAGAAAACCATACTGTTTGAAAATACACATATCCTTTATACTTTTTCTGTCCAAGACTTCTGGAGGTGAGTTATTGAACTGAAACTGAAAATCTCCTGTCACCTCCCATTTCTGAAGATCCAAGTTGTTTTGCTGCTGTTTCTTGGGTTGTCTTTTCACTGTGTGTGTGTGTGTGTGTGTGTGTGTGTGGTGAGTGTAGAGACTGTATTGTAAATGGAAACCAATGGATGCATGTATATTCAACATGAAGAAATTTTCTTCTTTGTGTCATGAGTTGTTTAGATCATCAGCTTTGAGAACTGAGCACGACATGAGGAGGTACAAGTTTGCAGAACGATGATTTCTTTTCCCTTTCAGGTCCTTAGTTGACTTCAGAGTCTTCTTAATTTTTATTCTGTTCTTGACCTTATGCCTCAAATGATTAAACAGCCACAAATGTGTCTGACTTGGTGATAAACATTTTCTCACCTTTTTTTTTTTTTTTTTTGAGACAGGGCCTCACTATGTAGACCAAGCTGGCCTCAAACTCACAGTGATTCTCTTGCCTCAGCCTTTTGAGTTCCGGGATAATAGGTATGCACCACCATGACCAGCATCTCATATGTTTATGTGCAGAAAAGAGTATTTGTTGAAAAACCATATAATTTAAATTTGATTTTAATTTTATATACTTTCTGATACTTGTTCTTTAAGAAATAATTTTGTAATCATCAATGGCTTAAATGTAATGTCTGCATACTTGATTAAAATGATTAAAATGGTTCGTTACACTTTGTTACCACAAATTTTGTTCCAGCAGCCAGTCCTTCATAGACTTGTATACAACAGCAGGTTTCTTTCTTTTTTCTTTTTGGTAATTTTTATTTTAAAGAGAATAAAACCACACAAAAATAAAAACAGAATAAAGCCAATCAAAACAAACCAGTGTGACACAGGACTTCTAGACAATAGGAAATCAACAATGGTTATCATAATGCCTCTTGTTGTCTTCAAAATAGCTGCCTATAACATCAGACATAGTAAAAATAAAACAAAATGGAACAGAAGACAATCGATAAAAACAAAAGAATGAACTCAATAAAGGACCTCAAAACAAGATAATAGTAAATCCAAAGTGACGACTATAGTATATCTTGTTATCTATGAAATAGCTGCCCATGCCATTGGATATGATAAAATCAAACAAGACAAAACAAAATAAAACCCAACCCAACAACCCAATGAAAGTGATACAGGAGTTCAGAACAGATAAAAGGGAATCAACAATGGCTGCCACCTTCAGAAGAAGATCCCCCATAGATGTTACATTGCATATTGTTATCCTCTGAATAGATGATCAGACTACCAGCTGCAAAGTCAGTGAAACACTAAACACTACAAGCATTAAGTTGTATTTTACCTCAATAACCATCATCACAGCCTGTGTTTCTCTGGATCAGCTGGTTGCTTGTGGTTTGGAGAGGGGAAAAGGGGTGGCACTTGTCTCTTCTTGTCTCCTAGCCAGTGTGCTGGAAGAGGCTGGCATCTGGTTCTCCCCCCAGCAGCCCCTACATCAACAGCAGGTTTCAAATGCCTAAGTTTTGAGAATCAATCTTTTTTTCTTTTGTAGCTTGAGTATGGAACTACTAAGATACCAGGGAAGGAAAAGTGATGTTTAAAGGAGAAAAGTTTACGGTAATCAAAAAAGTTTACAGCTCATCAGAGGAGTCATTCATTGATGAGTTTAGTAGTTGAATGGACTGTTAAGAGGTGAGGCCTGGTTGGAGTTGAGTTATTATAGAGCATAACCTGGAGGGATATATTTATGTCCGTCCCCAGCTTCTCCTTTCTCTTGCTGTTTCCTGATGCCACAGAGTGAGCAGCTGTTCTGTGCCAGGTTGTTTCACCGTGCTGTTGCTGCCTTGGAGCCAATCATGGGCTATAACTACCAGAAACAATGAGCCAAATAAACCTCTCCTCCTTTAAGTTGTGGGTGTCCCGTATTGTAACCTAACAACAGAAAAGCTGACAAAGTAACTAATACATAACATATCCTGGTCAGTTCTCTGGTTTATTATTTTCCAGAATATAATATGCTGAAATACTGCTATGCTGAGGAGTCTGAAATTTCTGTGAATGTTGTTACATTTAGTATTAATCCCTTTTTTCATATTTTCAAAGGGTGAAAAATCCACCCAAAAGTTGATTTGTAGCTTTCAACTAAGATCTGTACGTAGGTTGAAATTCCCAGTTATTCTATAGAGATTTGTAGCAGACTGCAATGATTTAAAACTTTCTTGGTTAAGATTACAGTCATATATTTTTTAAAATACAAAGCATACCAGTATGAAGTAGGTGCTACAAGTTGATTATATCATATATTCATGAATTTGAGTAGTTTATGTTTAAATCCGAATGAATTGAGACAGAGAGAAATAAAGTCATTATATAGGGAATATTTAGATTTGTACATTTGTATGTAAGAAATTGGAAATACTGAAGGTTCTCATTGTAAGGAGGAAGTGTTTAAAAATTATTTTGGTACTGTGACCTGACCCCTTTTCTCAGATACTGGAGCTCTTTTATGATCATTGAAACTACTGTTTTTTTAGGTCATCGAGCACATCCTGCTTTGTGATTTTGGCCCAGGCATCAGGGATTTTACCTGTATCTATAAATTTTTTCTGATATTTTTCTTCTAGCTTTGATCTGAAGTGTGAAAGAAACCATTTCCAATATGGCTGAGTAGATGAATCTGGGGTGATGCTCCATGTGGCATAATCCCCTCCTGCCTGCCGATAATTTTTATAGGGGATTTTCTGGTCATTTCCAAAAAGCATTAAACGATCACTTGCTACTGAACTGGTACAGCAATCAATAACAAAGTGGTCTGTTTTATGCTTGTGCCATCCATTGATGGCCTGAGGACGGTGGAATGGAACACTGTGGTCTCCTTCGTGTGTAGGAATTGTGTTGGTACAAATTGCATTACATAAGGGACATTGTTTCCAGCAGCCACAGAGATGTTCAGAGAGAATTTTCTCAATTTCAGAAACCATTTCATCAGTAGGCATAGTTGAACAATTCTGTTCGACTTTCTTTATTGCAGGATCCAAAGCTGCACTCATGGCTTCTTTGAGAAACTCTGTATCTTTTATCTCCTGGTGTTCAATGCTTATCAGATCTCTTCGTGGAAAGATCAAGTTGTTACCCAGGTGGTCACAGAAGAAATCCAACCATCCAGATGCTGTGCTGCTTTTATCTTTAGCTACTGCTGTGGATTCACGAAGAGCAGAGAGGATGGCATTCTTGATGTCATCTAAGCTTAGCTTTAAGAAAGTCTTTATTTTTTCACATTTTTCTGTACAATATCTCTTAATATGGTTTTCAATGTAACTACTAAAAAAAGATTTTGTGTGATGAAGGTATTGCCAGTAATTATCAAAGTTTTCTTCTTCTGCAAGAGAGATGAGAATGTGTTTCTCCAGGTTAGCCCTGTTTCCATTGAATTCTGGGCAGGTAGCTTGCATGTCCCCGGCAATTTTAATAATCATTTTTCTCCATATGGTGGCAGAGATAGCAGGGGTGAGTTTGTGCCACAAAAAGTCAACAAATGTTTTGATTGAGGTGGCTCCTTGACAGGAGATCTTAAAACTCATGAAGAAATCATCTTTTTTGCTTTCCAGATAGTTTACTGGATCATTTGCTCTCTTGAATGCCCTGTGCATTTCCTTAAAACTCTTTGATGCTCTTTGGAATAAACACAAAGATAATTCAATGCTGTATTTGCTTGTAAATGTGTATCTTTCCTCAGTGGGTGCAGATTTTACTTCCTCATCTATTGTTCTTAGGATTTCATGGAAATAACTTGGATTGTAATCACATTGTTGCCTACGAATGTTGTTAATAATTTCATTAAATCTTGAAATAATGAGGTCAGTTGTCATATTAATGGATTCTCTATCATGGGCCTTTAATGTCCTTGTCATGAAGTTATACTTCTTGTTCATTTTGACGTGCTCTTCATAATTGATTTGAAACTTTTCTCCAGAATTTTTGTTTAGTAAGTCCACCAAGTTTATCTCTTTCTGGAAATATTCCCAAAGGATGTTTTCAGAATCCACATCAATATCAGGCTCTGTGACTTGAGGGAGATCTGAGGACACATCATAGATCCATTTTTTCCAAAGCTGATTAAATTTCCCCTGTAATCCTTCTTCACTCAGTTCTTTACCTTTTACAGTGAAAGCCAACTTTCGACTTCTTTCCAATAATTCACTTTCATAGCATGTCTTTTTTTTATCCAGTCTTTCTTGATTTTTTTTTAAACGGATAAACTCATTAGCTTTTTGTTTGCTATCTGCAATAAGAGCCTCTTTAAGGATTATTAACTTGTTTTCAAAATTTGCTTTCCATTGAACCAGTATTTCACTATCTGTATCATCATTAAAATATTTTTCAAGTTCACGTTTGATAGCTGTATATTTTTCTGTAATTGGAATCTCACACATGCTTGTTTTGAGTATCTGAATTTTTCCATTCTGAATCTGATTGTTCAGCTGATTCTGCAACTCCAGCACATGGCTCCTTAGTTCCCAGGTCCAGTGATTGTACATGGTTTCCAGTTTGCTCATGGCCATGACCTCTCGGGTGTTCCTAAAACTAAAAATAAAATTCTCATTGACCAGAGCTCTCCACAAATCTTGAACTCGGAATTTTACATCTGATATTTTCATGATACTTCCTCTGGATTCCTGTTTGGCAGTCAAGAGAATTCTACCTTTCAATTCTTGGACATTGTGGCTATAGCGAGGATTAGGAGGAGCCATTGGAGGATTGCCATCCCAGAGATGAGCGAAGTAGTGAACATGAGTATTGACATCAAACTTAATGACATCACTGAAATGAGTGATGTCTGAGCATTCTTCATGTTCAGCAGCTGTTACTGCCATTTCATCTAGTCTGTGCTCTAAACACCGTCGTCCTTCCATAGTTTGATCATTAGCTGTAACTTCTCCCACATTTTGATGGACAAAGAGGCAACTTGGGAAAATTTTTACTTGTTTCATCCTCAGAAAGGCTTGGACAGTTATTTGTAAAATATCCTGCATCTCTGATGGATTCTCTCCAAAAATATTGATCAAAGTCAAGTTTCCAAGTCCAATGACAAAGGTTGCCAACTCATTGTCCCAATTCTGTGATTTGTTATTGAGTTCTGGGGCCCGAAGTCCTTCTGTGTCTACAACCAACAGAAAATCAAATCCAAGTTCCTCTGCAAAGGTCTCCTCCACCTTCAGGAGTTGCATGTAGGCCCCCCTGGTACATCTTCCTGCACTGACACTGAACTGAAGCCCAAAAAGGGCATTCAGCAGGGTGGACTTTCCTGAACTCTGCAGGCCAAGTATAGAAAGAACAAATAGTCGTTTGTCTCCAATTTTCTTAGAGACCTCATCAAAAATAGCTGCCACCCACTTCAGAGGCACGTAAGAAGCATCTCCATCCATCAGTTCAATGGGCATGCCAGATATCATCAGATCTGCAGCAATCTGGGGGAGGGAGAGGAAAAGGATATCTGTTGTGGATGAAGTTTCTTCTAGAGCTTCATAGATCTGGCCAATTTCTCTGAGAAGTTGCTCAATTCCAAAGGTGCAGTCACTAATCTCTGTGGAGATGGCTTCTATCTCATTTTGCCAGAGTTTCAGGTAGTTGCTCTTCTGTGCCTTTTGCTTTTCTGTTTGTATCTTTGACCACAAAGATCTTTGTTTCTCATGCAGTTTTTCTAAGTGTCCTGCGGTCAGGTTGTCCAAAAACACACTCAACCACTGAAAGAAGTAAAGTTTGGTATGAGTTTCTGACTGTTCTTGGAGAATTTGAAGGACAGATTGCATTAAATCACTGAGAGGAAATGCTTTTTCCAACTGTTGGCACCGAATTATTCTCTTATCTGTCTCAATCTCACTCTTATGTTGCTCAATGCTCCTGTTCCCCTTTTCTCTCAAATGATAGAATTCTTTGTCCTTCTTACACCAAAGATGCCACAGTTGTCCCTGAAGGGGTAGTAAATTTTCCTTCATGTGACATAAGTTAGTTTCTCCCAGGAGGGCCATTATAACCTCTGCCTTTTCTTTGGCTTCCTTGCACTCTCTCTGGTCTTCGTCAATAAGAAATCCTTGCTTGCGAGCAATCTGAGAACAGTCTTCTAAGCTGAGAGAAATGTCAGAGAGTTCTAGCAAACATATGATTGTAGTAGTGAGTTCTTCTGTTAATTCTGCCTCATTTCTATTCCTGATGCCAATTCTCACTCTTCTGCCAGAATTATTTGCTATTGTTTTTTGTTTGTCATCAAGCAAGCAGATCAAAGGTCTTGATGACTGGCACAATTCACGGACAATCTTCTGGTTTTCTTCATTGTCATCAGAAGCTGACATGAGGACTACAATGATGGAAGAGACCTCTTGCAGAAAAGTTAGCTGCTTCTTGTGTTCTTTTGCATCTCCATGAAGATTGGTGAAGGTCACACAGCTGTCAAATCTGTCTTCATCCTCGCCTCCAGGACAGAACCAGCAGACTTCCACCACACCTTCCATCAAGAGACAGTGTTTGCTGCTTCCCTTGCAGTGTCGGTGAAAGAACGTATCATGTTTTCGTTTACTCAGAAGACAGTTCATGATCTGAGATTTGGAAGCAGAGAGGCCATTTCCAACCCTGATGAAGGACACAATAGAGGTAGAGACACGACACATTTGTTGATTTTTGTAATTGTTGTTTTTCTCTTTTGGTAATTTCCTTGCTTGCTGCCAGCTTCTTCTAATTTGACTTAGAGACCAGAGAGAGAACTCAACTTGAGGAGTACAAGGGTTAGGCACTACAAGGGGAATGGCAAATTGACAAATGGAAAGTTTGGTCAAAATATATTGTCTGGCAAAATCATCTGCACAGTGAAAAATGGCCATTTGAATATCCATTGGGTGAATGTGGGGTCTGGGATCAGTAGCTGAAGGATTAGTGAGACCATCACTATTTTCAAAAAAATCTTCATATGGATCAAATACCTCATTTTCCTCATCAGGATCATTTGAATAGAGCTGGTTTTCTGTATTTTCATCATCTTTGAAGATCAGGTGTCTCAGTCCATAATCCAGCATCAGTAGCTTTTGTAAGAAATAGAAGGGAAGTTCCTGTTCAGAACTTGGCTGTGTGTTGTACACAGAAGTTTTGTAGATTAGATGAAAGTTATCTCTAGTCATCCTTTTTGGGTAATAATGTTCTAGGCCTAGACGCTGGAGTAAGTCTAGAAAGGCTCCATTTTCTATCACCTCCCACTTGTCGTTTTCATCATCATGTGGTTCATGGGAGTGTTTCTTTCCATGGAAAAGACTTTTCAATTGTTTTTTAACCTCATCCATTTTCAAAGAAGAGATAGTAGCTTTGTAATTCCCATCAATAAGTAATCTCAGGTCTTTCTCTAGGTTTTCCCAATCATGATCTGCTCCAAGTTTGGTGAGGACATTTGCAACTTCTTCAGACAATGACTGTTCCATGTGATGTCTCATTAATGCCATGCGTTGCATTTTCTCTTTTGGAGAAATAGCTGTGACTCCAACTGTGGCTGTCAGACCTGTGAGCAGAAGGAATGCCTGAGCCCTGTAGCCGCAAATACTTTTGAGCTTCTGGTATTTATTATGGGCGGTTTCCATTTCATCCAGTAGAAAATTTAACTCATCACACCCTAGGAGATACTGAAAAGTATTGTTCATTGCCTGATATCCTGCACCAGCTGCAATGGACAGTAGCAAGAGCTGTGTTTCTGTTTGCTCTTCTTCTTGGAGATAATTTAAAAAGCTACTCAGAGCTATGCTTACTTCATATGTGGCCTTTCTTTGAGCTTCTTCTACTGTTTCTGGGGACTCAGATTTGACATTCACTTCCATAATATTTTTTTGGATTTCTTTTAAAGTTTTAATTAATTCAGAAAATTGAGAGATGTTGACTTGCTCTTGCTCTGCTTCTGACTGATAGATCCACTGCATAATGGAGTGAGCTTGGGGAAAGTTTGTCACTTGGTAGATATGAGGATCCAGAAGGCTGCACAACTGTGATTTAATAAATTTCGCTCTATAAATGGGAGAATTTTTGCAAAAGTTGACAGTGTTTACTAGAAAATTCTGCAGATCCCAATCTGTGAGGCATTTATTAATCCAAATGTCATAACCTTTTATTTGTTGACTCAACATTTGCATGAAATCTATCAGATTTTTAAGCTGCTCTTCAGGATCAGATACCTCCCAAGATTTCACGTCATCTAGGAAAGCCCTAGCTTCCTTCCCAGCACTCAGTAGTTCCTCTCCTTCCTGTATCTGGACAGTGAGACCAGTTAGAGCAGTGTAGTTGTCTTTCAGGCAGTTAGCCACCTTTAGAGCATCCTTAAAATCACTTCTGTGGCTGGAGAGGATGATGTCCCAAATTGGCACCAGCTGAACGCCTCGGTCAATGACACACCAGGTTTGATTGCTGGCCACCAGTCCAGCTTTCCACTGGAGAAGACCATCTGCTTCTGGGGGCCCCCCTATCTGGGTCACAGATAACTGGATTTTTGTTTGGAGAGTTTGGAAAGTTTTGCTTTGAGAGGATGCTTTTGATTGCGAGTTTGACACATTCACACCTGTACTAATCTTCACTCCAAAGCCACTGTAGCTGCCCCTTATGTAAATGTTCAGGGCCTCTGCTGCTTGCTGCTTTATATCAGCCAGTTGCTCCTTTTGGAAACCCTCTGAAATTGCCTTCCACCAGTAGATTCCTCCCAGGTGCAAAGGACCTTGGTTAGCATGAGAACCAAACCTGTGGAAGAAGCTTTCAATCCTGTGTCTTATCAAGGGGGATCTTTCTGAGCCTGCTGTATGATCTAGGAGGTCTTCAATGCATTTCAATTCTTGGAGAGCAGCCTTGGAGAACTGGAGTTGATCAGTGGGAAAGTGACAGGAGGCCAGGGGGACATAGCTAAACTTGGTTGAACAGAAGTAAGAGTGTTCAGAATGTGATTGTTGAATTTCCTTAGATTCTGAATGTTTGTCTTGATCTATACCAGCTTCTAGACTAACTTTCCATCCTCCACCCTTGAATGAGGCAGTCACACTGAAGCCCAGCTTCTCTATAGTCTGGGTGAACATAGATTCTTCTTGCAAAGATGTAAATTCCTTTGTTTCCATCCATGTACCCTGCTGAGGGCCAAAGAGTGAAACCTTCTCGGGAACACTGAGTAGCTCTTCTCTCTTCTCAATCAGGGTCTCTTGGTGACTGGTTTTATAAATTCCCTGTAGGGCAAGGCCTCCAGATGCCCATCTTACCAGATCTCTATCTGAGAAGTTTTGCTTTTGGGACAATGTCTGTTCCATAAGATTGATTTGTCTCTGCAGGTTTTCTATGACTTCCCTTAGAGGTATTTCAGGCGGTGGCCAGTACTCTTCAGGGATCTCCATTGCTTGCCTCAGCTCTGCTTCTTTTGTCTTCACTGATTCTTCCTGTCTTTCCCTTCCTTTTGACAGCAAATCCTTCAGCTCCTGCAGTGCGTGTTCTGCTTGCTTCTGGCTTTTCTTTGTCATTTCCATTGGAGACTCTTGTAACTCTGGAAGACTATTTGAATGTGAAAGGTCAAGCAGCTTCTCCAGGGCCCTTTGTTCCCCTGGATGTCGTGCATAGGATATCAGCTTTTGGAGGTCTTTTTCATTTAAGCATTGTAGGGCCAGAATACAGGACCCACCCAGGCGTTCTTGCAGCTTAGGCAACCAGAACTCAAAATCCAGTCCCACCTCTCTCAGCATCTCTTGGAGATCATGTTTTCTTTTGTCTCTGAGCAGAGACTCATCAGGGGAGTACTCTGTTGTGGCCATAGCTGTGTGAAAAGCAGATATCAGTTAGTTTTGTTTATCTCCTGACGTTAGTGTCAGCCACATTGCCAAAAGGGTGAGTATAGTAGTGATACAAGTCTACAAGACATTCTTATCCTCTCCTTTAAATTTTCCAACATACACTTTTGTTAGCACCATTTTTTATGCATGTATGTACCCAAGACAATGTTGTGGGTATTTTAAAGCATGGGTTGTCTTTTCAGTTGTTAGAGTGAGTTTCAGCTAAGCTTGTTTTTTGCATGTCCTCTTGCACAGAATCAATTACACAGAAAACATTAAGCTGAGGGAGTTTGATAATATGCAAATGTTTAATTGCTTGCTATTTATTTTTAAAACAAGTGATATCATTTATCATTTCTCTTTAGTGTCAGTGAAACTTGTGTTTACTGGTTCTATTCTTCCATCTTTGCTGCTTCTTTGTAGCTCATTTCATGGTATTTGTTTGCTTTTCTGGCATTTTAAAGACACAACCTATTTTATGTTACTCATGTCTTACTCTTTGTTTTCCCCTAGTGAATATCATCTATTACATGAAGAACTGTCCATATATTGATGTTATTCATATTTATGTAAGTAGACCCTCATGCTTTCCTATGTACAATACTTCATCAGTGTTAGTGATCCCTCCCCATCTTCTGGACAGCAGATAAGATTTCATATGTTTCAACTTCATCTGTTATTCAAGTTTCCATTCTTCTTGTGATTAAGCAGAGTACAAAAGACCTATATTTCCTGAAGTGGAGAGATCTTCAGACAGTTCTTTAGAGATCAGATAAATAACATTCTTGACACCTAGTATAACAGGTGTTTCTGGTTCACAGGGTGTAAATTCCAGAGTTCTCAAAATAAGCAAAATATAATAATTGGCCTGCCTGTCCTTGATATGGAATCTGTACCTAAAGTCCAGATTCTTCTTACAAGTCAAGGTTGTGTGTTATTGTCATGGAAGTTTGGATTCTTTATATCCTGTTAATGAGAGAAATTGGGGTTAATTTATAAAAAAGTACTAGCCAAGTGTGGGGGCACATGCCTATAATTCAAGCATTAAAGAGACTAATGAATTTGAGGTCAGCCTGGAATACACAGTGAGTTCAAGGCCAGTCTGAACTACATGGTGAGGCACTGTCTCAGAAAACCCTTCAACCAATCCACCAACCAACAAACTTTTTTTTCTTGATAACTCTGTACATTAATGCATTTTAGAAAAAAAAACAATGACATTGGCATATATACTCTTTTGTAACCTGCTGTTTCATTTGAGAGAATAGTGGACATCTTTTTACCTCAGACTTATGTCAATATCACAATACCTTAATTATATAATCAATAACTTTTCTCACCCAATATTGTCATCCACTACACACCCCTCTCCCTTTATTCCTTCTAGGATATTATTTTGTAGCTGTCAACATGATGATGCCAAATATTACCTGACAAAATAGTGCTAAAATATCTAACACAGTTTAGAGGAATAAAATTAAAGTACTGACAATTCCAGACTTCAAGACTTACAATGATGACCAGTAATTAAAGCAGTGTGTTTTCAATGAGAGGATAAACAAGAATTGGTAGAACAGAATACAGCCCAGGAATAGACGTAAATAAATATAGTCAGTTAATGTTCAGAAGAACAAAGGTAATATAATGGAGGAAAAAAGGACATTTCAAAAAATGGTACTGGAACAATTGGAGAACAGCAACATGCAGTTAAAAAATAGTGAATCTAGACCGACATACTATTCACAAAGGTAACTCAGGCCCACCCTCAGCTGATGCCACTGACTGCACTATCTACACTGGGCCCTGAGTGCCCATGTAAGAAGGACTATGTGCCCTACCTCCATCTAATACAGCTTCCACTTCTGGGTCTCATCAGCACAGGGCAACAGTGTTGAGAACCCATAGACCTACCTGACTGAGGAAGAGACCAACATTCAGGAGAATTTTGTTTCAGGACTGAAGTATTGTTTATCCTACCATAGAGACCAGGTGAGAGACAGTTTTAGAAAATGGGCTTGGAGATGGAGAGAGCAAAACAGGTATGTCCTGAGAGGCCCAGGATCAGATCAGAAAAACCACAGGGCCTGTATTCTGTAGTAGGAGGCCAAGTTTAGAGGGTGAAATCATAGGGGTAGGGGAAGTCCTGAAGGAAAAAGCAGTAGTATGCTTGTAAAAAAAGTAGTATGCTTGGGCTGGGGATTTAGCTCAGTGGCTTAAGCGCTTGCCTGGCAAGCACAAGGTCATGAGTTCGATCCCCGGTACCAAAAAAAAAAAAAGTAGTATGCTTGTAAAAAGCTAGTAGTATGCTTGAACTTCTGCATGCATCTGGCAGGAATATAGGTTAATATATGGGTGGTCTAACTGTTTTGGTCTTCTTTGTTTTGGGTAAGGGATGTTCATGAGTGGTTCCTAGGATTTGTTAATATCCAGGTGACATTTGATGTCCTTTTTGCCACTGAATTTACTACTATAGCCTAGGTAACATAGTAGTGACTGACAAATGGGTTTTCTCTATGCCAATATCTGGATTTCCTGGGAGTCATAAATAAACAATGGGCATACAAGCTGGGGATTTAGCTCAGTGGTGTAAGTGTCTGCCTGGCAAGTGCAAGGTCATGAGTTCAATCCCCAGTAAAAAAAAAAAAAAAAAAAAAAAGGCATACATACACACAGGAACATGAGACAGCAAGGCAACAGAAGACCCCCAAGGTCTCCCAACTCTTCTAAGGCAGATAAAGGTAACACAAATGGAGACTAAAGCAAATACAGTGGTATCTTGGTTCATGAACTTAATTTGTTCCATGATTCCTGGTTGCAAACTGAATTGGTTGTGAAATGAATCATATTTCCCCATAAGGCTCAATGTCACCTGATACGGAGTTTGCAAATGGAAGCAAAATTTTGCCAAATTCTTCTCTTTGTGAACTGAGGTACCACCGTAGTAGGTAGTGGAACTCTACAAAAAAGATTATAGAAGACAGAGGAAACTAGATGAGTTAAAAAAGAAAACAAACCAAAAATTCACAGAAATATTACTCTAACCTTCATCTTAACCCAATCAAAATATGAACAGTGTGCTTCACAGGCCTTGAGAAAATAACCCTAAAATTCACATGGAACCAAAACAGCAAAAGCAATGTTGGACAACAATAACAAAGCACAAAGTGTCACATCACCTGACTTCAAGTTATACTGCAAAGCAACAGTAATAAAAACTGTATGACACTGGAGCAAAAGCAGACATATTGATCAATGGACCAGAATAGAGGTTACAGAAACATCCTTAGACACATTTAGTTATTTGATCTTTAACAAAGGAGCCAAAAGTGTACATAGGAGGAAAGATAGTCTACACAACAAATGGTGCTGGAAAAACTGGGTATCTGTTAGCAGAAGATTGAAAATAGATCCATATCTCTCACCATGTAGTAAACTGAAATCAAAATCTAAACATTACAAATCTAAACTCAAAGATCTAAACATTAAAATAGAAACATTGAATGTATTGGAAGATAAAATAAGTAAAACACTTAGCTGGAAGTGGTCATGCACACCTGTAATGTCAGCACTAGGGAGGGTGAGGCGGGAGAATTGTCAAGATTTTGAGGCCAGCCTGGGCTACATAGTGAGTTCAAGGCTAGTCTGAATTACATAGTGAGGCCCTGCCTCAAAAAGAATCCACAAAAAGATAAAAAACTTGAAGAAATAACTGTGGGGAAATATTTCCTAAACAAAACCACAGTTGGGAGCTGGGGTTTGAGCTCAGCAGCATAAGTGCCTGCCTTGCAAGTGCCCAGTACAAAAAAAAAAAAAAAAAAAATCCCCACAATTGCACAAGAAATAACCACAAGAATCAATACATGTGATTACATCAAATTGAAAAGCTTCTGCATAGCAAAGGAATGAATCAGTAGAGAGAAGAGCCAGTGTAAGAATGGAAAAATAGTTTTGCCATCTATTCCTTAGGCAGAGAGCTAATATCTAGAATATATAAAAAATTACACTACCTAAAATAAAAAGCCCAAACAAGAAATAGGCAAGTTCAGGGGACATCTTGTTTTCTAAATATACTGTCCAATAAAAACAACTAGAACTTCATGGGAAAACAGCCGATTTGAGGGCTAGAATGGGAAGAATACAAAATAAATCTCATAGTATCAC
>PVJX010003833.1:81757-104225 GCA_004027295.1 Dolichotis patagonum
TGGTCATGGTGAGACCCTGGGGAACTCATATCCTGCTGTGGGACAGGGACAGTGACACCCTGGAGATCCAGGCACCAAGTAGGAGGACTTGTCTCTTCTCTCCCAGCCTTCCAGTGCTGATATCCTATTTTGCTTTCTTTCATTACCCTTTTTGCAAACTGAGATATAATATACATTAAATAAAATGATCTGCTTTAAATGTAAAAAAAAGAGGCAAGTGAAGTGAATGAACACTTCTCAGAGGAAGAAGTATAAATGGCCAACAAATATATGAAAAAATGTTCAACATTCCTGGCCATTAGAGAAATGCATATTAAAACAATGCAAAGATTTTAATCCTACTCCGAAAAGAATGACAATCATCAAGAAACCAAAAAATAATAAATGCTGGTGTGGCTGTGGTGAAAAAGGGATCTTCCTGCATTGTTGGTGGGAATATAAACTAGTACAACCATTGTGGAAATCAGTATGGAAATTTCTCAAAGAACTAAAATTAGAAATTCCATTTGATGAAGCTATCCCTCATCTAAGTACCTTCACTAAAGAGGTAAAGATATGATATTACTCTGATACATGCATACTAGTGTTTATAGCAGCACAATTCATAATAGCTAAATCCTGGAAGAAGCCTGTATATACGTCAACATATGATTGGAAAAAGAAAATGTGGTATGTATACATAATAAATACTATTTGTATGTAAAGAAGGACAAATTTGAGACAGTTGCAAGAAAATGGATGCATCTAGAAAGTGTAATGTTGAGTGAAGTAAATCAGATAGATCTATGTCTGAGCCCTACGGTAAAAATTTTAATGGCCACAAAAATAGATATCTTTGTTTGATATATTCTTTGGCCATTGTTATAATTAAAATGGGAGGACATTGGATCTCTTTTTGACAAAACAAGAAAGAGCTCGGATGCCCTAAAATTCCAACCACTGGTACTTGTGTTAACACATCAAAACAAGTAGAGATTAATATTAAGGAAAAAAAGGTTTATGCTACCTAGTTTTGTCTGGCTTCTATAACTTTGTGGACCTGCTATTTATAATCTTTTACTTTAAATTTTTGGATCCTGCTTGTTTAACATAGTTATAAAATAGTTTAAACATCAATGACTTGATAATGTCCTTGTATTTCCTTCCAGACTATCAAAGGATGATGGATCATAAAAAAGCAACTTACTATATTTCCTTTAGATCAGTCTAAGACTTTTGACCCTGGGGTGGGTGGAATCAGCGCCCTCCCCATGTCAGAAGAAGTAATGAGAAGATGGAACTTCAGGCCTTTTGCATCCCTTAAGAGTAAGAGGTTAAACTCCAAGGTTGCATTGGGAGGTAATGAGGTAGTATAGAAAAATAAAGGCAGGTAGGAAGGAAAATCATAATTAACGATTATACCTGTAAGAAATCTACAACTTTAGGACATGATCAAGTTTATTCATATCTGTACTCCCTAGCCCTGTTTATGCTCCTTTTCTTCCAGGTTCATTATACTCAAAACCCGTAAAAATCTTGCAGTTCTATAAATTACCTTCACTGGTAAAGTAAACAGCAGAAATCTGAACTAAGAGAAAGAGATTCAAAAGTTATTTATTGAATGATCTCTTGATCTCCTTCTTATGCAAGAAGGATCTAGTTCCCTACTTCCTAGTGTCTTTTATTTTGATTTTTATTTGTAATTTGCATTTCTCATATAAGAGAAACCATGAGGTGTTTAAGCATTGTAAATATTATTTATCCACATATTCTTTATGCATGCATCTGCTGATGGACATATAAATCACTTCTGAGATGTAGGAATTATGAATTGTGTTCCTTTAATGTGTATGCATGGTTTCATACACATGTTAGAATGCTTTAGAATGTTCATTGAAGAACATTCTAAAGTATAGCATCTTAGATGAGCCATCTTAATAAATAGAGTAGACTGAACTTGTGCCTTTTTCCTGTAAAATGGGCTATCTTTTCATTTGTGAAATGAGCCATTGTCTTTCTGCCTGTGAGTGGGCCATTGCTTTTCTCCTGTGGGAAAGGAAGCCCAAACTTTCTATACATTTACAAGTTCCAGACTTTGACTGCCAAATACGTAAGTATTCCCAGCTCCAGACTATGATGCACATTTCCTGAGGGCCTGTGCTCTGTTTTCTTTGAGTGTGTACTTCAAATTCTAAGCAATTCCTGTATGCTTCTTCAAAAAAACTTGAGTTTATGCTGCCCTCTAGTGCTGAAAAAGTAACAATACATTAAAATTCCAGTGAAAGAAATGGAAAAAAAGTAATGCGATACAAGGAATCAGTAGTAGAATTGACAGAAAAGAAGAAAGAATCAATGAGATAGTCAGAAATACAGAAAGAAGGAAGAAAAATAAAAATGAACTAAGAGGAATGAAAAAGTTTATAGAAACTTTGGAAAAACACTAGAAGAGCAAATACTCAGGTTACTGGGGTTAAAGAGGTACTTGACAATGCCAAAGTTTAGAAAACTTATTCATTGGGTAATTAAGAAACTGGCCAAATCTAGAAAAGGATGCAGTCAGATTCAGCTCACCCAAGTCTACTGTAAAACATATAATCAAGTGCACAAAGGTTAAAGAGAGTGTTCTTAAAGGGACAAAAGAAAACCGTGATGTACAAGGATATTTCAATTTGCCTGACAGTGTAATTCTCAGGAGAAAACTTATAAACCAGGAGAGAATAGGATAAGATATTACTATGTTGAAGGAATGAAACAAAAAAATTCCACCTCCCCAAAAACCTTGCCAATCAAGCATTCTGTACTCAGCAAAAAGATTTTTTTTTTTTGTACTGGGGATCTCATGACCTCACACTTGCCAGGCAGGTGCTTATGCCACTGAGCTAAACCCCCAGCAATAAAAATATTCTTTAGAAGGAGAGATAAAGATATTCTCAGACAAACAAAATATGAAAGAACTTTTTGCTGCCTATAAAGAAAGAGGAAGTCAGCTTGCATCTGAAAAATCTGCTTGAACAGCTGTATCTTTTACTCCTGCCATTGCTTGTGGATAAGTAAATCCAGTTTCATTAGTCTTTAAATGTGGGTTCATACCAGTGACTGTCCAGGGAGCCTTCAGGCCTCCACTCTTGGCTGCTGCTTTGATCCCCCTTGTTCTGAGGCTTCCAACTTCAGCGACTGAGTAGCTACTGGATCCTTTGGCTTTCCAAAGTGCAGATGATCACTGTAAACTATCCCATATCTGATTGGTAAACCTATCAAATAAATGCTTATGTATAATTTTATATATTAAACTTATAAAATTATATATATAGTTATAAAATTGATAATGGGACCATTGGTATGATTATATAAGAACACATAGTTCAGAAGCATTTGGAACTAGGACTTTGTAAAAGTTTGAAGATGTGGGCTAGAGAAGCCTTAGAATGCTGTAAACAGAATGTAATATGTAGTTGTGGTTACAGCTCAGAAGACCAGAATACTGATATGAATATAGGCTCATGAAGTTTCAGATGGTCCCACTATTTGGACTTAGACTAAGGACCATGCATATTATATTTTAGAAAAGAATTTGCCTTTATTTTGTCCATATCCTAAGTCTTTATATGAGGCTGAATTTACAAAGAATGGACAAATAGATTTGGTGGAGGAAATGTCAATGGAGCCCAACATTCAAACTTTAATAGGTGCTGTTTGGTTGCTTTTACACAAATTAATAGCAAGAATCAGGAGCAAAAAAGGATAAAAAGATTTGTGGAAATTAAACTTTAATAAGAAAGTAAGCACATTTAAAGTTGGGGCAAATGAGGTATGTTTGCTGAAGAGATTAGCACCATTAAAAATATACTAAATACTTTGCACCAGGACAAGAAGAAAGATGCCTTGAGAGAATCTCTGGAATCATCAAGACATCACCCATTGCAAGCTCAAAGGTACAAAATGTAAACCTTTGATTTGAGAAGAGATCTCCTAGGTTCCCTGCTCAAGAAGAGCCTCCTAGGGAATTAATTCTTCAACATTTATTTCACTATGCTGTCATCAAATATTCAAGCATGCCTCAACTGTGGTCCAAAAGAACCTGGTTCCTGCTTGAGTTTGAAGCAGCCCTTGGCATCAACCACATGATGCTTTATTTTCAGGCATGCAGGATGTAAGAGTTGTGGGGCCATGGAGGCTTCCAACCAGATTTCAAACAAAGGCTTATGGTGCTAGGAAATGTGAGCCTGAGAGGGAAGTGCATGAAGCTGTGGGAATAAAGGTGATGGTGCAGGGAAGACCCCAGGGAGTTAGAGGACCCAGTGATGTGGAACATCTGCTGAGAAATGCTACAGGCAGTGAACAGAGGCAGCCCAAGAAAGACCCCATGTGGGTTGTCATCAGCAAGACCATAGAACACCCAAATCCTGTGGAATTCAATTCTTACCTCCATGTTCCTTGGATACTAGACATAGATCCATAAGGTTTAGTGCTTTCCTTGCTTTATTTCAGTCTTATTTTTATCCTTTTCTGTCTCCCTATTCTCCTTTTTGGAACTTGAGTGAAGTAAGAAATGCCTAGCAAATTAACAAAACACATTTCTGGATGTGTCTATGGGTTTTTTTTCAGAGATAATTGGCATGCATACCAGCAAACTGAGGGTGGATGACCCATCTTGCTTGTGAATGGCATGATGTAATAGTCTTGTAGCCTGAATAGAGTAAAGGTGAAGAAGGAGGAAGTTGGTCTGCATTTGAAAAGTTCTGTTTTGTTTGAGCAGTGTGTCTTCTACTACTGTCCTTGCCTGTAGACAACAGACTTCAACTTCTTCAACCTTTCAATGCATGAAGTGACTCTTTAGACAGTTTCCAGACCTTCACTGTGTAGATTGGTGCTGCATCCTCAATCCCTTTTGTTTTACATCTTCCAGCTTCTGTGAGCAGCTACGAGATCTGGTGACTCTCCAGTGTGGCAAATGCATTGTGGACTATTCCAGCACGGATTCTGTAAGACTATCTAATAAGCCCCCTTGCATAATTTAATATATGTCTTTTTTCTATGGGAGCCCCAACCAAAGCACTGCCAAACATATGCTATAAGAAATGCTAAAAGAAGTTCTTCAAACTGAGAAAAAGTTGCTAGTGAGCAAGATAAAAATCAATAGTATAAACTCACCAATAATAGCAACTATAAAAATTTAAGATGTTCTGTTCTTATAAATATCTTGCATAAACCACTTATATCTTCAGTGTGAAAGTAGGAAAAGATGTAAAAAAAAGCCATCAGAAATTCAAAATGTGTGGATTTAGTGCAATTTTATAGATTTTTTTCATGTATCTTTTTTTTTTTTTTTTGGCTTTGCTACCCGCACAGTTAGATAAAAGCTGTATGCTCATTGTTAGTGGCTTTTCTAAGCCTAGATTTTTTTTCAGCAATAATTATCCACTCCACTCTGTCTTTGTTCCCTAGTAATTAGCCATTTTATCTGAGTCTAAGTGGTTTTATTGTTTTATCTTCTCTGTGACTTACGTAGGTTGCTTTTGAGGCTGCTATAATAAATAAATGGAGTGAATTTTCCTATTTGACATCTCCATAAGGATATGCTCCTACTTCATGCAGTACTGAAGTTGTCATTCCCCTTTTAGTTGCTTTTCTCTAGATGCTCCTCCAAACTTCATTTACACTGGGAATCTGACACCTGTTTAAATCCTTTGGTTCTTGCCCTTTCAGGCAATGGGGAGTGTTACAACCTCTCTCCATTCTTTGCCTGCTAATCCGTTACTGCATTATCTTAGAGATGAGAATCTCTCAGGGCTTATAAAACTCCCATCTCATCATGGCCTCTCTGTTGTAGTTGTAGCACATTCTAAGTTCTTATTCCAAAAAAGTAATCACCTCGCCAAAGTTCTAAGTTACTTGTTGGTACAAATACTTGGCCTATACAAGCAAGCTACTTTCCTGAGTTTTTCAGCAACCCACTTGCCCCTTTCCAGGATTATCAGATTATTATTGTCACTTTCCTAACTTTGTTTTATATACCTGCCTCAATTTGGAATGGCCTTTCTTTTCTATTAGAAACTTACCTGAACTTTTAAGATCCCTCTGACTGTTTCAGGAAATCTCCTCTGGTCTTTCGAGCTCCCATAAACCAGCATGTTACCATCTGGTCCTGAGTCTCCTCTACTGAGCTCAAGATTTAAGGGCAGGGCACACTTAGAGAAATGCAGCTATATTTTGTGACTGCCTTAGCAGAGATGTAACAGGTGACTGGGTGTTGCCTGAACTCAGAGCAGGAGTTATAGTGGCTGGAGAAAGGTTAAGAGAGGTTCTGGATAACTGGGAAAGCTTAGAGTTAGCATCAGATCCTGGGATGATAAGTCAAGGTGGGAAGCATGGAAGGAAAAGAAGTCCTCTTCTTTCCCAGATCTCTAGGACAGTAAGTAAAGGAGGAGGCACAATAGGGATGGAGTTCCCAGAGATCTAGAGCTCTTCTATATGACTCATAAAGAGCTCTTCCACTTTCATTTGGCTCTCCAGTAAAAGGAGGAGAGCACTATTTAGTGCTGCAGGTTTGTCCTAATTGTTCTGGCCGTGAACTCCTAGTGACACTTGTCCAGCACCACAGCCACTTACCCCCATGTTCCACCATGCTCTCTGCAGCCTCTCAAGAGCATACACTCAGCCAGGGAGGAGGAGCAATTAAGCAGGTGGATCTAGGTTAGACCATGTCCTTCTCTGGCAATGAGAACTGGAGCCAATGAGCCAAAGCATTTGGCTGTGGGACATTAGGAGGACAAGAATTATTTTATTTATATTATTTTGTCTTTTGCTTATCATTACTATCAATATTAAGTTGCTATCATTTCAAAGCAGGTTATTTATTTATAAAAATGTTTTGCTTAATTAGCACATATTTGCAGTGTATTCAGATTACTTACATTAGTTGTGGAGAACTAGTGCATGTATATAACACATCTTGATTTTTTCTATTTCTCCGTCCTTTCCCCTTTCTCTCCCTCCACCTAATAGCTTGTTATTTAAAGAAGATTTTTTTGTAAACTGCATGGTAAATATAAAATAAAACCTAAAATAGACATGCAAAAATAATTAGCAAGAAATTAGAACACATTACTAGAGAAAATCACTTGATCATACAACAAGACTGTAAGACAGGGAGAAAGAAAGCAACTACAAAAACAAATAAAATCTAAAAAACAATAAAATGGCAGTAGTAAGATCTTATCTATTAATAATTACCTTAAATGAAGATGAGATAACTTTCTAATTAAAAGACACATAATGAATTAAAAAATAAGTTTGAACTACATGTTGCTTACAAGAAACGCACTTCATCTCTGAGGATACTCAGAGATTGAAAGTAAAGGAATGGAAAAAATATCTCATATAAGTGGAAAAAAAGAGAAGGAATTAGCCATAAATTTTTCACATAAAATATATTTTTACACCAAAAGCAATAGATAAGATAGGTCATGATGTATTAATAATGGGGGCAATTCAGTAGGGTGAAATAACAATGTAAATATATGTGCACCTAGTAGTATGGCATTAAATATATGCAGTGATTATTAAAAATCTTAAAAGGAGCAAAGAATCCAATAAAATAACAGTAGAGGGTGATAGTAACCCACTTTCAACCATGGACAGATCACCTTAAAAGAAAATTACTAAAGAAAGAGAAAGACTAAAGTGCACCTTATACCAAATAAACTGACAAGCATCTACAGACATTTCATTTAACAACTGCAGAATACACATTCTTCTTAACAGCATGTGGAACATTCTCTAGTATAGATTAGACTATAAAGCAAGTTTCAAGACAATTTTAAAACTTGAATCATATTGAGTATCTTTTCTGACCACAGTGCAGGAAAAATAAAACCAATATAAGAAAAACCTTGAAACTATACACATACTTGGAAATTAAATAACATCCCCATCAATAAAAATAAATTGATGAAGGAATTAGGGAGAAAAAATTTAAAGTATCTGCAACAAATGAAAATGTAAACACAACATGTGATCATAGTATTATGAGGAAAGTTTATAGAAATAAATGCCTACTTTAAAAATTTTTAAAAAATATGAAAATATTATTGAACTTCAAGGAGCTAGTAGAACCAGCACAAACCAATCCAAAATGGATAGAAGGATCCAGGTGTGTTGGCACACACCTTTAATCACAGTATTTGGGAGGTTGAGGCAGGAGGATTCCTAGGAGTTCAAGGCCTACCAGGGATGCATAATGAGTTCAAGGCCAGTCCGAACTACATGGTGAGGCCCAGTCTCAAAAAGAAAAATCAAAAACAACAACAACAAAAAAACAAAACAAAGAATGGGTTGAAGGTAAGAAATAATAAAGATCTCAAAAGAAATAAAACAAAGTAAAATAGTTTAAAAGTTCAACAGAATGAAAAGTTGGTATTTCAAAATATGTATAAAATTGACATTTAATTAATCCAAGAAAAATTAAAAAGAAGACTCAGAATCAGCGACAAAAAGGATACATTGTAACTGACAACACAATAATACAAAGACTCACTAAAAACTATTATGAAAGGAGTTTATAATCTAGAAGAAATGGACAAACTCTGGGGCACACACATTTCCAATATGAAAACATGAAGAAATAAAAAATCTGAAAAGACCAATAATGAGTAACAATATCAAATATGTAACAAAAAGTTTTCCATAAGGAAAATCTCAGAAACCAATGGCTCCTCTGTGGAATTCTACCAAGCATTTGAAGAATTAGTAAAATTCATAAATTGTTTAAAAATGTTGAAGAGGAAGGAATTCTGCCAAAGTAATGCTCTAGTGGTCAGAATTACCCTGACATCAAAACCAGACAAGGAAACAAAAAAGAAAAGCAAGCTTAGTACACCTGATGAACATAGCTGTAAAAATCCTTAACAAACACTATCAAACTGAATCCAACAGCATATTAAAAAGATTATTTGCAATGGTTAAGTGGACTTTATTTTAGGAATGCAAAGATGGTTCAATATATATAAATCAATACATGACATGTCAGCAGGGTGAATGACAAAAACTGTATAATCATTTAAATTCATTTAGCATTTGATATAATTTAATATCACTTCATGCTAAAAACTCTAAACAAATTATGCAAATTATCAGTGGCTCAAGAGGTGTAAGCAGGGAGATTATAATTTCAACCCCAACCTAGGCAATTTACCATGTCTCAAAATAAAAAAAAAAAAAATGAAAAGACCTGTGAACATAGCTCAGTGTGAAGGCCCTGATTTGAATACCTAGTACCAAACCAAACAGACTACAAAAGAAACAAATATAAAGGGCAAAAATCAATAGAATTTCTACACATCAATAGTAATTTATCTGAGAAAAAAATCAAGGAAGGAATTCTGTTTACAGTAAATACAGAAAGTGAAAACACATAGGAGTAAAGTTACCCAAAGAAGCAAAAGATTTCTACATAGAAAATTATGAAACATTGACTGAAGAAACTGGATATTTAAAATTAGTCCAGTTTTATTCATTGGGATTTTGTTATGAGGACCACACTGTCCCAAATGATCTATGAAGTCAGCACAATCCCTGTGTAAAAAAGAACAGCATTCTTCACAGTAGTTGAAAAAAATTGTAAATTTAAATGGAACTACAAACAAACAAACAAACAAACAACCCTTTCAACACACAAAGTAATCTTGAGTAAAAACAACAAAGAAAGAGATACTATGCTATCTGAGTTCCAAATGTACTATATATCCAAAGTGACATGGTATTGGAATAAAAGGAGGCATTTATACCAATGAAACAGAATACTGAAATCATGTATCTACTGCCTGTTGATCTTTGATGAATGTGCTAAGAACATGCATTGAAGAAAAGTCAGTCTCTCTAATAAGTGGTGTAAGAACATCGGTTATCCACATACAGAGGAATAAAAGTAGATACCGTATCTCTCACCATATATGAAAGTCTACTCAAAATAGGTTAAAGTTTAAATGTAAGATCTAAAACTATGAAGCCACAAAAACAGGGCATTAGAATTAGCAAGAATTATTTTTAAGATTTCCAGTACTTGAAATAAAAACAAAAATAGACAAGTAGGATTATATAAAACTGAAAGCTTCTGCAAATGAAAAAGTAAACAGTGAGAGACATTAAAGAAGGAGAAAAATATTTTCAAATTACATGTTAGACCAGTTAATATTCAGAACATACAAAGGAGTAAAAATCTTAATACAAATGGAAATAGTCTGATTAAAACATGCAGAATTCTCCCAAATAGATATTTCCCAAGAAAGTACATACAAATGGACAACAGTTATATTAAAAAGTGCTCAACATGACTGACCATCAGGAAGATGCAAATCAAATCTGTAATGAAGTATCACCTCATTCTAGGTAGAATTGTTTTTAGCAAAAAGACAAAGATAAAAAGACCAGGTGAACATGTGGAAAAAATGAAGCCCTTATACACTGTCAGTGAGAATCTAAATTAGTACAGCCATAAGGAAACAAAAGTATGTACCTGCCTCAAAAATTGAAAATAATACTCCTGTAAAATCCAGTAACCCTCTTTCAGGGCATATATATATTCAAAGGAAATGAAATCAGTGTTTTGTGGAGATATCTGTACTGTCTATTGCAATTCACTACTAACAAGAAGCAACATTATTCACAACTAATAAAAGTGGACACAACCCAAGTGCTTATCAATGAATGCATGAATAAAGAAAATGTTGAAATACTAGTTGAATAGTATTTAGCAATAAAGTAGAATGAAATCCTGCCATTTTTGACAACATGGATGGAACTGCAAGGCATTATTGTAAAGTGAAATAAGCCTGTTATAGAAAGAAAAATACTGCATGATTTCACTTACATGTGGAGTCTAAATGTTGATTTTATAGAAGTTGGGAGTAGTTTGGATACGAGAGGCTGGAGAAAGGAGAAATGCATAAAGGTTTGTCAGAGAGAAATTATAGTTACATAGGTAAATGCATGTCAAAATAGGTAATAGTTACATAGGTAAATGTATCTCAAAATAACTAGAAGACATAATTTTGAATATTTTTACCAGAAAGAAATGATAAGTTTGAGTAGATACTCTGTATAGAAATGGAAACATCACATGATATTTTATTATGCTTATAAGATTTTTGGGTCAAAAATAATTGATACAGGCTAAATTTTTTTTATAACTTGATAGAGGACAAGTATCTATACATTTAAGAGGCTCAGTGAACTCAGAGCAAATACACAAGACTCTGAGACACATTTTAATCAAACGTTGAAAGCCAAAAATAAAATCGGAATATTGACAGCAATGAGAAAGAAGTTATTTATACAAAGGAGCCTCAATAAAACTTATTTCTCAGAAATCCTAAAAACCTTAAAGCAAAGGGATGACATATTTAGAATATGGAAATTTAAAACCCCCAATCTGTCAATAATATTATGTGTGGTAAAACTATGTTCCAGAGTAAATGGGAAGTTAAGCTATTCCTAGATAAATACTGAGGGAGATCATCTTTACTAAATGTATCCTACAGGAAAAAAAACAGTGAGCACTTTGGATGGAAATGAAGAACACAAGACAATAGCCTAAAATCAATCATGAAGTAAAGAATACGGTAAAGGCAAAGGCAACCATTCAAGAAAAATACAAGGATTAATTTAACCAAGGAAGTGAAAAACCTCCATAATGATAATTTCAGAACACTGAAGAAAGATATAGAAAAGATATAAAGACCTCTCATGGCAGAATTAATATTGCCAAATGGTCATATTACCAAAAGCAATCTATATATTCAGTGCAACTCCTATCAAAATATCAACATTTTCCATAGATCTGGAAAAAAAATCTCAAGATTCATATGAAAATACAAAAGACTCAGAATAACTGAAGAAGCAAAAAGAACAAGCCTGGAAGCATCATTATACCTTATTTCACTTTATACTATAAAGCCATAGCAACAAAAACAACATGGAGCTGGCACAAAATAGACATATAGAGCTGTGGAACAGAGTAGAAGACACAGAAACAAACCCACACAACTACACTGATTCTGCATATTATTGAACAAAAATCTGCCTCTTTAATGCATGATGTTAGGAAAGCTAGATATCCTCCTGAAGATTGAAACTAAATCCCTATTCATCCTGTACAAAAATTGATGAACATGAATCAAAGAACTAGGCATAAGCCCTAAAACTTTTGAAACTGCTGAGAGAAAACATACCAGAAACACTTGACTCCATGGGTACAGGCAAAAACTTCCCAAATAAGACTCAAACAGCATAGAAAATAGTAGCAAAAATCATCAAATGAGACTACCTCAAATAAAAAAATTTTCTGCATAGCAAGAGAAACAACTCACAGAGTGAAGACATAGCCTACATAATGGGAGAAAAATTTTTACTGACTACTCTTCTGATAAAGGATTAATGTCTAGATATATGAAATGCTAACAAAACAATACCAAAAAATTAACCTGTTAAATAAATGGGTAAATTAATTGAACAAACACTTCAAAAGAAGAAGTACAAATAATAAGCATATGGAAAAAGTGTTCAACATCTTTATCCACTAGGGAAATGCAAATCCAAAACCACACTGAGATTCTGTCTCACCCTAGTCAGAATGATTGTGACCAAGAATAGAAAAAACAATAAATGATGGTGAGTGCATAGGGGAAAAAGGAATCCTTTTATACTGCTGGTACAACCACTATGGACATCGGCATGGAGGTTCCTCAAAAAACTGGATAGTTACCATTTAATCCAGCTATGGCACTCTCTGGTATACACCTATAAGCACCTATAATGTGGGGATACCTTCACAGCTATGTTTATTACAGCACAGTTCATATAATGAAGCCATAGAATCAGCCTAGGCACCCAGAAACAGATGAATGGATAATGAGAATATGGTATACATCCACAGTGAAGTGTTATTCAGTCATAAGGAAAAACTAAGTTCTATCATTTGCAGGAAAATAGATGGATCTAGAAATGATCATGTTGAGTGAAATAAACCAGACTCAGAAAAGCAAATATCACATGCACTCCCTAATATGTGGATTCTAAAAAAGATAAAGTGGAAAAGAAATTTATTTGGTAAGGGGAAGGGAATAAAAGGGAGATTGAAAGAGTGTGAGAGCAGGTAATGAGGGAAGAACATCAGAATATATGTGCTCAACCCCCCCCCCCCATGAAACTGAGGTGAAGGTGTAAAGGGGGTAGTGGAAGATGAAAACGATAAAAATATATGCATGCACAAATCTGCCAAAGTGAAATTTACTAATCTGTGTAGTCAGTAGAAAAAATATTAAGAAATAGAAAAAATACAAAACTTAGTTTTCTAATTCTAGTCTGTGACTCTTATTTTGAAATATGATTGAAAAGAGAAATGCATAAAATATTAATTGTAAATCTAGCCAGGCATGGTGGTGCATGCCTGTATTCTCAATGTTTGGGAGGCTGAATGAGGAGAATTGTGAGTTTGAGGCCACCCTGGGCTACATAGTGAGTTCAAGGCCTGGCTGCACTACATAGTGAGACCCTACCTCAAACAAACAAACAAACAAACAAACAAAATATGTCAGCATAGAATAACTGTAAATCTATGTTAAGTGGCCTATAGTTTGTAGAGGTTTAATTTTTTTTTTTTTTTTTGGTACCAGAGATCGAACTCATGACCTCACACTTGCCAGGCAGGTGCTTAAGCCACTGAGCTAAATCCCCAGTGAGGTTTAATTTTTGATAGCACCAACACAAATGAGAGGGAGGGATAGATACACAGAGTAGTATAGATTTGTATATTTATCAAGCACAATGTGGTATTAATTAAAATACATTGTTACAAGTTTAAGTAGTTCAATGTAACCCATAGGATTACCAATTCAAAAAAACCCCTCAAAAATATGATAAGAAATTACAAAGGAATCAAAATGATGTATGCCAGTTTGTAATAGCTACATCTTGGAAACAGCCCAAATGCCCATCAACTGATGAATGGATAAAGGATGTGTGGGTTTTTATACAATGGAGTACTACTCAGACATAGATAAGGATAAACTTACATTTCTAGGTAAATGGAAGCACCTTGAGATCATACTCTTAAGTGAAATAAAATGGACATACATTTGTAAATACTACGTTGTTTCTCTGGTGTGAGAAATTGAAAATATAAATAAGGACCAAAATGTATAATAGATAATGTGAAATAGGAAGAAATGTTCAAATGGGAAGGGGAACTGGGAGGGGACAAGGGAAAGAAAGGAAGGGAAAAAATGGAAAAAGGAAAAAAATGAAAACAAAGCTTTTGTAAATGAGGAGGGGAAGAGGGATTGAAGGGAGGGTAGGGAAATAGGGGAAGAAAGTCAAGATATATCATGTACAGGTACAAAGTTCCTATGATGAATGTGATCATTATGTATACCTAAAATGTGCCAATAAATTTAATTAATTAAAATTCAATACTTAAAAAAGACTCCACCTAAATAAAAAACAAAATGTTGTGTGCATGCATGTGCACATGTGTGTGTACACACATACATTGCACAAGAAAGCATTGATGAATGGGTAAATTAAAATTAAAAATGATATGTATAAAAGCCCAGTAGCACAAGGGCAGATATGTTCTTTATTACTAGTTACCTAAATGTAATTGAATTAAATGCTCCAATTAAAAGACAGAGGTTGAAAGAATGGATAAGTAAAGCATGATGCAACTACTTGGTGTCTACAAGAGGCTTATTTATGTGAATTTTCCAAAAAGATAAAACAATTATAAACATATATTTAACTATAAAGCTCCAAAGTGTATGAACCAAAAATTGAGGGAATAGAAGGAAGAAATGGACAGTCTTACAACAATAATTGGATGTATCAACACTATATTTGCAAAAATGAATACCAGGAGATAAGAGATTAGTAAGAAAATAGAGAACTTGTACAACACTGAAGACCAAGACCTGAGAAACCTATAGACAACACTGCATCCAAAGACAACAATATGTAATTCTTCTGTAGAGCATATGGAACATTCTAAATGAATCAAGAAATAAAACTATAAGTATAATAATTTTTATATAATGTAAAAATTAAGAATAGTCTAAAATGCAACTGGTCCCATATAGAATATGGTGCTGTAGTGGTGAAGATAGTGCATGTGTGGTGATGGTGGTGGAGACCAAATATTTGTGAAGTTGATGAAAATTATTTTTGATGCATTGGATAAAAATAGAGGGTAGTCATACCACATACATAAGGTTATTACATCATAACTCATGGATGATAAAATGAAATAAACCTCAGTGCCACTAAGGTAAGAAATAAAAAATCCAAACAAAACAGGAACTCATAGATATACATAAAGTAAAATGGCAGAAATATGCAGAAAATTTTATTTCTAGGTATATATTAATACAGTCACATATACCTGAAGACACACTCATGAGAATGTTCATGGCAGCATTATTCAAAAAAGTCACCAACTGGAAGCACCCAAATGTCCATCCATGTCCAAATGGGCAAATTATGGCATATTTATACAATTCAATAGTAATACAATAATGGGAAAACATCAAAGCTTTACACAAAAATATAGATTAATATTATATTAAGTTGTGAGAAAGAAGTCAAATACAATAGAATACATGGTCTATAGTTCTATGTAAAGACAGATAAGCAAATAGTAAAAATAACTTTGATATTTCCATGTCTCAGGCCTCAAAGAAAATCATCTTTAACTCTTCTCATTCTTTTACTCCCTACAATCAGGCATCACATATCCAAAATTTTACATCTATTCTATACATATTTATTGACCTCCTAAGTACCAGGCACTTTTCTAGGCAATACACAAGAAAAAGGCCTCTAGGGTTGTGTGAACCTATATCAAGCAGCATAGAAAGGATGTTATACAGAAATGATTTATATCACATGAAACATTAGTTGAGGCCTTTTCTCACTTTTGATGATTACACTTTGTAATTCTAGGACAGAAAGGCCTAGAATCTTTCTCATCTTCAAATATTTTTACCTTCAATTTTAAGACCAAGTATCCATTCCTATGTTCTCTCTGGTCTCACAGGAAAAAGTGTCACTAACCTCTTTGTAAATAATCTTCTAAGCGCTGCTTCTACTTGCTTCACACTTGTTTCCTATATATTCATTATATTTTTCTGGTTCTATCAATTTAGACAAGTTTTCTTCAAGTTGTCTCCTTCCATTTAAATGCAGATTGAATCCTGACTATATTTATATTTCCTTTATTGTGAGATTTCTCAAAGAAGCATTTAAAATGAACATGACTGTCTCAATAAATAGGGAACCAATTGATGATTTCACCCCATCAATTTATTCTCACTTCTGCACACATCTTTTTCTAGAAAAAAGTTCTTTATATAGCTCATACTCAGGTGTTCATGTTACCAGATCAGGATGCCTCTCCATTGTTTTCATGCTATTCATCCTAAATTTTTTTGGTCACCTATCTGTCCTTTTAGGGTATCATTATGATAATGTGCTTTTAAACAAATCTGATCACAGAAGTAACATGGATTAGAGATGCCAAAGAGATGCTAAAAATTTCAGAATTTATTCCATGAATATTTATTGAGGGCTTTTAGTGTGCTATGAAATATTCTATGTGCTATAGGTTGACTGATGAATAAGACACACTAGAGTAGAGTTTATATTTGATTAGTGATGGCAGACTGTGAATTTGTAAATACATAAGTAAGCAAAATAATTTCAGAATTTTTCAAGTAATAGAGGAATAAGCAAGCAGTGGGATAGAAACTAGCTCAAGGCTACTTCAGAACCTGTGGTTAGAGAATACACCTTTAGAGAAGTTGTGACTGTGTTGCTAGTCATGAGATGTTTTAGAATCTTCTTGCCTTTTCTAGTTTCTATTAAATTTTAGTTTGCTTCTTGACCTTTGTCTTCCACTTGAGGTCTTATCATTTCTTTGAATTTAGAGCTGATGTATATGTTTGTTGAATAACTATGTAGAGTGGTTTATTCAGTTAGAAACTCATACTAAGTTCCTGGTTCTAGCCATTGGTGATTTTTTTCCAGGAAAATTTTTAATGGGGAATCCATCAAGTTTTGATGGTCATGGAATGGTTAAGTGGGTACTTAGAAAGAAGGAGAGAGAGAGAGAGAGAGAGAGAGAGAGAGAGAGAGAGAGAGAGAGAGAGAAAGGTAACAGTCCCCAAGAGACCTCATGAGTCCAAGAGTTAGAAGGGTGGAATTGAACCTACAACCTCAGGCTTGGCTGTTGGCTACAATGGACACCTAAGCCAGTGAACCACATGCTGAGTCGATGACTAGCTGTTGCTGATGTGCAGTGATTTGTGTGAATGACAGGGGGATGCAGGAGGAGGGCAGCGAGACAGAAAGACGTACAAAAGTCCCCAAGAAAACTCACAAGTCCAAGAGACAAGGAGGGACTTGAGCTGGTAATTTTACGCTTGCCAGCAGGCTAGTCCAGACAACTAAGCCAGTGAGCCAGATGCTCAAAAGTGGGTACTTTTTATGTCTGGCCCTTAATTTTAATAGTTTTCCCCCTGCACCTATTGCATAATTTCCTGCTTTGCATAAGTGGAACTATTTTTAATCTACTATTTGTGTTTTATATTTCACATTCTGAAAATAATATCTAAATAATTTACTTCTTTTGCAAAAATGTAAAAATTGCATTAGTTTATGATACAACCAAAGTTAGTTGATCCTAGTACTCAAGACTCCTCACTAATTAATCTCTGTAATTCTTTTTCCACCATTCTGTTTCCTAACTTCTAGTTTATTCTCTTCCCTTGGAAACCATGTTGTGTCATTTTCCTCTCACCTCAAGTTGTTTCTTTACCCTGGGTATTATATTGCAGGAGCTCTCCCTCACCGTCTTTGCCCAGGATGTATACTCCCAGCTCAGTTCAAGTTTTTCTGACAGTTTCTGAAACTTTCCATTAATGTTTAAGGTCAAGTTAATGGTGTTTCCTGTACTTTGGGAACAGTAGGACTTTCTGCTCACAGAAGTCATTAATAATGTTATCCTGTACATGAGCCTTTCTTCCTGGATAGTAGCTATGATTTAAAAAATTCATTGACCCTTTTGTGTTTAGAAAAAGGGCTTACTGTTAAGAACTTCATATGAGTTAGATAGGACTCATGTTTTTTCTCTTTTTAAACTTATGACAGGCCAGATACAGTTCCTTTAAATTCCCGTTGATCATCTGAACTGTGACTCTGCAATAGTTCAATAGAAACAAAGTGTTTGTTAGCTTCATCAAACATTGTTTAAGCTTCTGTTCTCCTTCAGTATCCTGAAATTTGATCTCCCCCTTAATGGCCCCTCATAAAAATCTGCTCACCTCAGGAAGAAATTCCCTTTTAATTCCTCTAGTAACATACAAGCTTCTTCTACACTCACTTACTCTCATACAAAGAAAATATCTTTTGCCTGGCCTTGAAGATACTTACAGTACTTATGTTTGAGTTGTACTCTCTATTGAGATATTTCTTTTTCCTTTGTTGCAAACTCCTTTCAAATAGTGTCTTTCTTTACCTAATTCTGGCAAAGAAAATTTGTAAAAGAGAAAAATAAAATATAGATGATAGGAATTAGGGAGATCATTTTTAAATAGGAAGGGGAACAAGAGATAGAGGAAGGAGGGAGAGAGGGAAAAGGGGTTGGAAAAAATTGAAGGGAAAAATGCAAACAGAATTTCCTCCAAACAATAAAAAAAAGGCTAAAATGGAAACAAAGATTTGTAAATAGGAAGGGAAAGATGGGTTGAAGGGTGGAGAGGGGATTACAAAAAATAGAGAAATCAAAATATATCAGGTACCAAATTGGAGGGAGACCAAGAGTTGGAAGGAGTGGGGAGAGAAGGGAGAGGTAGGCAATAAAAAAAAACTTAGATGTGTTATGCACAGGTACCAACTCCCAAAGATAAATATAACTATTTCATACTGCAAACATGTAATAAAAACCCCAAATATTTAAAGCATTTCTTAACTATTTAGATTGTGTGTACTCCTCTCAGACTTGTAGCTATTTTTTGAACAATGCCAATGTCAAATTCATATTTGTGATTTTAGGAGGTCTTAATCTTTCTGTGTCACTGACAGTTGCTTATGAATATTCCCATCTATTTCTGTTACTATTTTATTTTCTGGGTCTGTTGCTTTTGCTGTGTCTACCCCCATTTCTTTTCACCTACCTTTTTTCACCTGCTTGTCTTCTTGAGGTCAAGTTTATGCCTTCAACTTGCTCCAGAGAAGCCTGCATAGAGAGCAGGTTCCTTCTACTAGGTTGGCAGGCTGTTGACTAACACCTTGAGTTCAGGCTTTGGCTGCTTATGTGACAGAGGGAACACATTTATCTTTAAGAGCAGGAAGTGAAAAACTGGTTTCATACTCAAGAAAAATTTTATTGTGATTTGATATGAATTTTTGTTATCCTTGGGTTTAAAAATTATCAAGGAACTGAAACATACTCCTTAACAAGGGCCTCTATAAACCTAACGGACCAAAATTAAACAACTCAAAGTTCAGGCAATAAAGATAGCTTAACAGTATTTGGATCCATTTGGACATAATATTTGTTTAGTGCATGATAGTAATAAAGGTTGTGAATTCTTTATAACATGGCCTGAGCTAAAAAAGAGGTATCCATTTTTGTAGTTAGTCTAATAACACAAGTGTAGTAACATGGAGACCCACTATAAGAAACACAAAGATTAAAACATTTTGAAATAGCCAAGTTCACTATCCATCATTCAGGGAGTCTACAACCATTAGCTGCTTTTATAAACATATCATGTGTTCCTTTCCATTGAGAAATTTTCTTAAGGTACTTGGAGGCAGTGTCTAGAGAAATAGCAGCCAGCTACCTTTTTAATTTTTATTTTTTTTTATTTTAAAGAGGATAAATCCAAGGAAAATAAAACAGAATAAAATCAATCAAAATAAACCAGAATAAGTGATACAGGACTTCCAAACCTTGTGAAATCAACAATAGTTACCACAATGCCTTTGTTGTCTTCAAAATAGTTGTAGATACCACCTTGAGATATATAAAAAGCTGAACAGAACAGAGTAGAATAGAAACAATAAAAACAAGACAATGAATGCAATAAAGGACATCAAAATGATCCAGTAGTAAATATATAATGGCTTCCATAACATGTCTTGCTATCTTTTAAATAGCTGCTCATGCCATCAGACTTAAAATAAACAAAACAAAAGAAAATAAAAACTCAACCTAACAAAACAATGAAAATGATATGATTTCCAGGCAGAGATCTCCTCTCTATGGGGCCAGGTTCTCTGCCTCCACAGTCTTTGAATGGTGCTGACTCACAGAGAGAGAGGCTTGAGTCTGGTTCTCCTCAAGCTGGCAGTGGTCTACACATGGTGCTGGTTTCCGGGCAGGGATCTCCTCCCTGTAGGGCCTGGTTTTCTCCCTCTGCAATCTGAGAATGGCACTGACTCATGGAAGAGAGGCATGGGTCTGACTCTCCCCATGCTGGCAGCTGCTTGTGCATGGTGCTGATTTTTGGGTGGGGATCTCCTCCCATGTCCTGGTTCTCTCCCTCCACAGTCCACGAATGGCAGCGACTCACACAGTGAGGCTAGGGTCTGCCTCTCCCCAAACTGGCAGCAGCCCACTAATTGCACTGGTTTCTGGGCCGGGATTTCCTCCCTGTAGGGCCTGGTTCTCTCTGCAGTCTGCAAATGGCACTGACTCACGGAGTGAGGCTTGGGTCTGGCTCTCCCAAGCCAGCAGTGGCCTGCGTGTTTTCGTATTCCATATTTTTAAGTAAAATATCTATTCAGTGAAAATTACTGTGCTCTGAAAAAAAAATCAAAGAGGATCTCAGAAAATGGAAAGACATTCCTTATTCATGGATAGGAAGAACAAACGTGAAAATGGCCATTCTCCCAAACTTGTTATACAGATTTAATGCAATCCCAATCAAAATACCATTATCATACCTCACAGATCTAGAGAAATCATTCTTGAAATTCATTTGGAAAGAGAAAAGACCTAGAATAGCAAAGGCACTTCTGGGCAGTAAAGGCAAGGCAGGAGGCATCACATTCCCTGACTTGAAGTTATACTACAAAGCTACCAGGATAAAATCAGCATAGTACTGGCCAAAAACAGACCTGAGGATCAATAGAACAGATTAGAAGATGCAGATACAACTACAAAGACACTTAACTATCTTATCTTTGACAAAAGAGCCAAACGTGTTCACTGGAAGAAAGATAGCCTCTTTACTAAATGGTGCTGGAAAAACTGGTTTTCCATATGCTGAAAACTAAAACTAGACCCATGACTATCACCATCCACTAAAGTCAAAATGGATGAAAGATCTAAATATTAAAATAGAAACACTAAATCTACTGGAAGACAAGATAGGTAGAAATCTTGAAGATATAGGTGTAGGCAGAGAGTTCATGAACAAAATCCAAACTGCACGGGAAGTACCTCAAAAAAATCAACAACTGCAGTCTTTTTTTTTTTTTTATTTGAAAGAGAATAAAACAAAAGGGGGCAGTACAGAGCAGATCAGAACAGGACAACATAGGCAACACAGTACTTTATATTAAGACAACTGGACATCAACAGTAGCTAACACCATATCTCTTACTCCGCTATAGTTGAGCATAGTTTCAAATACAATAATATCAAACATAACACAATAGTATAAAGCCATGCATAGAGTGAAAGAATTACAGGGCTTTCTGAACCGAATAACAGAAAATGATCAATGGGTACTATAATATCTCATTTTCGATTAAAAAAATTTTTGTTTGAACTATCATACATATTCAAATTCCAATAAGACACAATGTGATAGATAGAACCAACGGTAGTAGAACAAAAAAATCATGGTAGGACTTCTAAGAAGGATGATATTAAATAAGCAATAGCAGTCATAATGTTTTCTTCAAAACAGCTGTTCATATCATCACGTATGATATAGTCAAACAAAACAGGATAACACCATTCCAACTGATGATTGAAAACTTTGAAAGACTTCAAAGCTATGAGATGGGGCCTCATGCTTACCATAAAGTCTTATATACTCTTATCAACTCTCATACTAGGGAGACTATATGGAATTTACCCTTGTGAGTTTGGTTTATTTCGCTTAAGAGAATGGTCTCAAGTCGTGTCCATTTATTTATAAATATCTCGATGTGATCATTCTTTATAGCTGAGTAGTACTCTATTGTATAAAAATGCCACAACTTTTTTATCCATTCCTCAGTTGATGAGCACTTAGGTTGCTTCCAAGATCTGGCTATTACAAATTGTGCTGCTATAAACATGGGTGCACATATATCACTGTGGTATGATGTTTTCAGTTCTTCTGGGAATATGCCTAGAAGTGGAATAGCTGGGTCAAATGGGACTTCCAAACCCAGCTTTTTGAGGAATCTCCAGACTGACCTCCACAGTGGTTGCACCAGTCTA